>JAYMTP010003114.1:0-17757 GCA_036897365.1 Geranium brycei | reverse complement strand
GGGAGTCTCTGATCTAGGTATTTCACGAAGTAGTATTAGTAGCTAGGATAATGGTTTGTATGATAACCAGTTGATGCTTGAGTTGTACTATTGACTACCGTACAGTGAAAACCTTTCCACTGGCAGAGTGCCCCCAAACGTAGGTGATGTTGCACCGAACTGGGTAAACGTAGGTCCATTATCCTCAATCAACCAAGTTGTCGAACCAATTGTTACAACATTGTGTTCGACATCTTGCCACTGCTACTAAACAGAATTTCAGTGGTTAGTATTTGTGTTATTTCGTTAGTGTGGTATTATGCATTTTTACAAAATTCTCATCATTCTCTTTTTGTCTGAACTTGATCATACTAGCATAGTAAACTCAGCGATCGATTACACATATACATGAAGACTCCCTGTGGAATAAATAACATGGGGTTTAATACATCTTTATTATTTGACGACTTGTACACTGTCATGCGATTGGGAGCCTTCTGATCTCCTTGTGAGATTTGGCTTGCGTCATATGGATAATTTGATTATGTGGTCACAGTCTAATTTTTGTTTGATGAAATGTCTCAACCATCATCCCCATATACTAGTCCTTGAGTAATGTTGTGAATCCTATTTCAACTTCACGTTATGAATTTGGGAGATCAATTAAGCTTGTTGTGGATTGCCGATAAAAAAATTTATGCTTGTTGAGGATTATGTATTTCATCGTTTTGATCGGTTTGTTAAGAATAATTATTGTGTTATTGCTTTTGCTTTTGCTTTTGCAGAGTTAAAGTGTTTTTGTATGCATACATAATATATGGTTATTTATAAAAATCGTGAAATATCCAACTTATGCATATGGAGAAGGAGGGGGTGGCGGTTTTTGTAGATAGACGCGAAGGCTAATACACTTGGGAGGATGGGGAGGAGAGAGGAGAAAAAAAATTAATGACATGTTTTAAAACTTTAAATGCAAATTAAAAATATTTTAATGTGAAAAACTTTATTTATGATGTTAACTTAAAATTAAACAACAATATACTAAAATAATAGTAAATAGTCTCAATTAACCGTTGACTAAAAAACTTGGATGTCATTAATCCTAATTGTTTAAAATATTAAAATTTAAATGTCTAATTTTGATTCGTATTAATACTAATTAATATAACAAGTATTTCGAGATAGACAATGCGCAATAAATTCATGTTGGCCCGAATTAATGTGTTTATCGATCGGCAATCTTTGGATACTTCTATAAATAACTTGCTTCACCATCACTGAGTCACTGCTCTTATTTTTATGAGACTCGGATTAAAATATAACTAAAAATTTATGATTCTCATGAGGCTGTGAGCCATTCAAGTCATCGATATAAACGAACATGTGTGCATGTCGAACAAGAAAAAAACACCCATTTATCAAACATGCATGCATGTGTAATAATACCCAGTCATCACTCATGCATGTACCGACAAAACTATACGTATCAACCAATTTCCAACTTCTGGTTTCATAATCAAGACAAAAGGCAGAGTCAAAAACATCAGTAGACCAATGAATGATGAGACATCTATTCAAATAAAACAAGTCAAAGCTGCCAACCTCTTCTCAGACATCCAACCAACCTATGTCAAAAAGCATCACAAAACTATTGGGCTGTTCCTCGCGACAAAACACGCAAATCCTCGAACAAAAAGTTTTTGTTCTTTAGCATTAAAATATTATTTCAATGTCATAAATAAGTTAGGACAAAACTCTTTATTATTAGTTTAACAAAAAATTGTGTTTGAATGAATAAAAATTGATAAAAATATATCTTACCATTATCTTTGTGATCAATTTGAATTGTATATTTATCATCAATTAATAATAGAGATAATCTCACGTAACTATAGCTAAATTGACAGCTTTCCCAACTAACTGCAGAATGTTTTTTTTTTTTGAACAGTGCGTTGAGTTTGTCTTTTTTCACTCAACTACAATCCGTTAAGTTTTCAGTTAAATTTAAATGTGAAATGACTAAACTACCCCTAAATATCATTCAAATTTTTGAGACTCTATATTTAACTTTATAAATGATATGCAATTAAAGGCATAAAATAGATGTTGAAAGTTATCCGCTAAAATATAAATGATGAAATTTAAAGTCAAATTCAATAAACATACAACAAATAAAGACATGTACTTAAGAAAAAAAATGAACTAATTAACACAACATTTAATAATGTAAAACTATTTTCAAATCTAACAACGTCTTAATATTGACTATAACTTTTTAAGACGTTTTGAGATCTTTCGCATTTGTATTCTTGCTTTTCTTTTGTAGATCATTCTTACTGAATTTCTTCACATTGAGATCATTAACTTTGAGATGTTTGATATTGAGATCCTTGATATTCTACTACTTATTCCTCATCTTGATATGTGTATTTTTTTTTTCATATATATGATTCTTCTCTCATTTTCGATATATTTACGAAACTTTGGAATCACATGTGATTTGAATATTTGAATAAAATTATATTTTCTTCCTTCATTTTCAAGTCACTTTTTCTCAAAAATTTCAACAAGTTGCTCATTTTGGTCTATTATTTTTTTAATTACATCTTCACCCTTTTTTTCTCTTTTTTTCACAACAATTCTAGGTGGAGTTATGCCAATTTCTTCACCTCCCATATTACGATAAGAATAATTCATATTGGGATTGACCAATGATGTCGTCTCAAAACTAGGAAAAAATGCACACCAAAATGTGTTTGATCTTTTTGTGTGTAAAGAAAAATAATATTTAGGAAGGAGAAATATACTTTCAATATCGGGACTTATACTAAATGTGTTGATATTTTTAAAGGAAGTAAAAGGTAACAGATGTTTATCTTCTTCTTCTAACTAGGATGTGATTGGTACCTAGTTGAAATTTCTTATCCATACCAAGAAATTAATAAAATAAAAACTATAAGCTATTTTTTTAACAAAACAAATATAAGCTATTGATCATTATTATACTTATAATTTATTTAAACGAAGAAAAAATAGATCGGTAGTAGAAATTTCTTATCCTAAGAAATTAATTTATGTTGTAAATAATAGAAGAGATTGGAGAACATAATCGTAGATATGAATATTATTGATGTATATATCATACAATAGTAGCTACATATATATAGGTCAATCAACATACTAACATAATCATACACCAAGTCTATAATCACAGTTTTTAGGGATATGTAATAGTACTCCTATACAACTTCTACTGTTAGAGTCATTCTAGAACACGTAATAGTGGGGGCCATATTACAACACTCTCCCTTAGATACCACCATTCACAAACAATTACATTTAACTTTACTATGAAAAACTCAATGGGATAAAAACCTAATAAATAAACATATTGTATGTGGTGTTTGAATGTGCTTAATAGCTGCTTCATTAAAAACATTTTCAGGAAAACCCAGTGGAACAAAACCTGAATGAGGAAAAAAGAGTGCAACGCACATAACTCCGAAATAAGATCATCTTCTCATTGATTCTCCCCCTGATTATTGCTCCCCTTGATAACTAGCAGATTTACTTCAGTTTCTTGCTATGTCGATGCATGCAATTCTGTATACTAACTTTGACAACATTTTGTATGCTACTTCAAGAGCAAAAATGTATTCATTTACTTTATGAATATCATATGTATTCTTCTTCGGATTCGAAAACTTGAGAATCATTGGGTACTAGGGGAATGCACATTATCCATGATGAATCATTTTAGGAGTTTCTTAATATATGCATACTAATGAATCAGAATTCCATTGAAAATATACTTGATTTGCAGGTCGATATTTCATTTCAATTCCTTTTCAGATATTTTACCATCTCAAGGATCTCTTCAATAATCCAAATTCAATTCATATCACGGACGTACTCTACTACTTTGACAAATATAAAATTTGTTTCAGTCCATACAATGACTTATATAGTCATATTGAATACTAATTTCTCTGACTTTTTATCATTGCTTCAGGCAATTTTGATCCTTCGGGGATTCTCATATGATTATCGTTATCTAATATACCACATAAACAAGTAGTAACTATGTCTATCAAATACATGTACAATCATTCAAGACAACTGAATTAGTCAAATATATGAAAATATCAAATAAATCACTAGTGAATAAGTTTCATTAAAATCGACTTCATGTCATTGAGAAAAAATATGGGCTACATACCTTGCTTTATATCGAACAATGTCGTTTTTCTCAGTTCATTTTCTTGATAATATTCATTTGTATTCAATTGGTCAAACAACTTCAAGTGTTTGAATTATGCGCCCAAGTAATTTGGCGTTTCGCCAGTAAACTCAGTTTTTCTCGAATTCTTCCAAACTTTGGCCAATCATGTCTTCTATGACATTTATCAATATTATGTGGCTCAAAAATTTGTTTCATGTCCTACTTCATTTATGAACAAATAGTTCTTCTTGAATCGATTAATTTACTAGACTCAATTGTCATCAAATTTCGATCCCAACATTTCTCTATACAGAAATAAATCATATGTCGTTCCTCATTTATTCTCTCACTTCTTTAGACATTCTTAGACTTCTTTGGTTCTTTTAGAACTGATTTGGTCTTTTGAAGCCAGTGATTCTTCTGGAACATGTGAATTTGCTTGAACATATGGATTTGTAAAGCAATAGTTATTCTGAAACTGATGATTCTTCTGGAATTATAGGTTCTGCTGGAACTAACTCTAAAATTTTCTCATAATTTCCATTTGCCTAATTCTTTCAATGCGAGGAACAATATATTATTCTCGTACTGACCTCTCACGCTTCTAGCATGAACTTGAGGGATCGACAACTATTTTGCCTTATCACCATTGACTTGATAACATCTATATATGTCTATATCTTCTTCGATGTATTTGCAAATGTTTCAGCCATTTTGTAAGAAACACTTTAGTAAAATAAGATATTTTCAAAAAAAATTGTAAGTTGAAACAAATGCACAAATTATAGAATATTTTTAAAGCAAATGCAAAATATAAAAATAAAATTTTGACCAACTTTGATCGAGTAATCAAGAAGAGATATATAGTAAGCTTGATCACCCTTCAGGGGTTCAAGAGATTTGATAATTGATGGTGAATTAAGGCTACCATAAATTTTCAATCTCCGTTAGAGGTGCAACAGGCACTTGTATAACATAACTAATTCATAAATGGGATATATCAAGTTGTGCATGATAATATTCATGATATGCACAGTATTATCAAGTTACGATAATTATGACAAATCACAAAATATTTGAAATAGAGAACTTCAAGTTGAATGTCTCATAGGTCTCAACTGCTCAATACACGCTTTTCATCATATCATTTGAAGTGTTAAAGATAAATTCATTCTTATTTCCATTTATGGTCTATATATTCATCGTCATCTTAAAAAAAAATGTTGGAGACATTAAGTTAGATCTTCAGGATCCAGTCTATCCAGCATAAACATTTGTCTCAACCATCTTTTCGTTATGCTTTTATACATGAATCTATCACATCTGTGGTCGTACGTCAGGTACCCGATCATTGTTTGTTCCATCACACCTATGACATAGGTTTATCAGCACTATTGTGAGTTCACTTTTGCATGCCTTTTCATTCTCGTGTCTTTCGTATTTGCTCTACTTCTGCTGGAATTATTTCTCCTACGACATTGAGTTATCATGCCCTCAATTGCAATAATGACTACTACTGGAGTCTTTTTCTTGCCCGAGTCTAGAATGACCCTCACAAATATGTCACATTCACTTCTAGGAATGGTGAATTATCAAGAAGGCAAGTATAATGGTTTCTCAATTAGTAACTCGATATCAAGTGATAAATAGGCATGTAATCAACTCTGAAATATTTCTTAAAACCTTATGCTCTCCCTTTCGCTACTACATGAGCAATATGATATATCATTCAAGGACTATAAGATGAATAAAATACGAGAAATATTTTGCTTGCAAGCCATGACTAATACAGAGACATAACACAGATAAAACTCACAACAAAAACGGAGAAAAAATTTTGATCAATTCTCTAAATTGTACATGAGGAGAGTTCTCAAAACAAAACAGATAATAATTACGTATGAAAATAGAGATATTTGATTTATCCTACAAGGGTTAGTTGTTTAAAGCTTTTGGTTTCAAATAATTTTCATCAATTTTGATGGCTAGACATTGTCAATTCATGATGTATACCTTGTATACTGAACTTCAAGTTCTTATAAATGTAAGGTCTATATGAACTTCGGGTCATACAAATTTCAATTTCGTACATCGAATCAAAACCTCAAGTTAATTTAGCCCTCTTTGAATCGTGTTATATAAATTTCAAGTAAACTACTCGTCTACATGAACGTCAGGCTCATAGTATAATCCTTTATTTGACAATGTTAGAACATCAAGTTGAGAAATTTTCTGAGTTGCGACCAAACTAAATTATCAAAAGAAAAAAAAATAATATTCTTAATAGAATATTGCTAGAACTTCAGGTTCATGATGCGTTAATTTCTATAAACTTCAAATTATGCATACTCATTATCTATTGCGAAATATATAATTCAAAATTGATAATCACGTAGGCATACACATGGATACATACCATAAATCGAGAAATTAAAAGAGTTATGGTTACCTGAGCATCAATTGTACCATAATGCAACTGACGAGAACGGTCTCCTACTTGACGATCACTCAATCTTATTCTCCACGACCTACAATGATCCACGATGTATGCATATTCCATTAAATACAATTTCATGAACTAAGTTGGTATTTACTAATCTACAATTAATACCATTGTTCATACGTACTAATCCACAATTAATACCGTAAAAAGGTCTACAAAATAGTAGTAATAATAATGTTGTACTAGCAGAATAAATATAATATGAACAAGAGTTAAACAAGTAACTTGAACAAGAGTTAAATACACGTAGCACTTTGAACATAAAGCCAAAATTAATATAACTTGTGTGACATGAACAAGAGTTATAATTGGTCATCATATATATACATATGAAAACGTCATTAGCATACCATATAACAAACAACTATAGGCATATAAATTGGCTACCGATCAACCTCAAAACAAAAGAAATTGAAGACCTAAGCAGGATAGAACTTGATCTTTAAAACGTGAACAACAAAGTCACACACCGTGCACTACTTTATTTTTCATGAAAGCTTATATATGTATGTATATATGTATCATGCACATAAAATATGTATGCATCACCAAGCAGAGATACAAAAAAAACTTTGCATGAAAACTAAAAAAACTATTGTTAATTAAACATGACAATAAGTGTAATCAAATCATGAGTTTTAAACTCTAAAAGTTGTTTAATTAACATTATAGAGGTCATGCATATGGTAAACATGAGCAAACTTCCTACAGTGTTATTATTATAAACCATCATGTACATAAAGTTTAAAAGTCCAGTGACATTCTAAACAAAAATATGATTAACAGAACAAACATATACATGGCACAAGTATAGATGATGAGTCAGGATTTCTTTTTTTTTTTTGAATTTTAAATTTAATAGTAGAAGGATATATATTCATTCAAATAGCAGCAAGGTTAATTTATTCTAAGGATTCACACATGCATATATAGAACAATTCTACACAGCGTAGAAACACCGAAAAAAAAAGCATGGGTACGATACCTTGAATGGGTAAGTGATTAATAATTATAGAACGTGGGTAGATGATTAATAATTTATCTCATTCAAAAGAATGATGTAGCCAACTTAAAAACTATGTAATAAAAAAAGCTTGGTTGTTATTATAATGTGTGTTGTTACTTGGCTATGTACGTAGCAAACTAAAAAAAAGAAGACAAGATTAACAAAACGACATATGCTATAATATGCGTGATGCAAGCAGGAGGAAAGCATAGTAGCTCAAGCATGTACGTTGAATTCGGTAATTGACGCTTGTAGAGAGGAAAGTAATGCTAGTTAGAAGAGATAGAACCTGGCTCCGATCTAGGTAAGGTTGCAATACAAAACCTTTGTTTACGGCTCATGAGCAATTCGTGCTGATAACGTGTTGTAAATAATAGAAGAGATTAGAGAACAGAATCGTAGATCTGAATATTATTGATGTGTATATCATACAAGAGTAGCTACATATATATATATAGGTCAATCAACATACTAACCTAATTATACAACAAGTTTACAATCACAGTCCTTCAGGAATATGTAATAGTACTCATATACAACTTCTACTGTTAGAGTCGTTTTAGGACACGTAATGGTGGGGGCCATATTATAACAATTTAAAATTTATGTAGGATATCAAGAAAATAATTTTTTAAAAATGAGCTACAACATCGGTCATTCCTTTACAATTGTAGAAATTTCTTACCCTATAAAAGCAATAAAAAAAGGAAAAATTGCAAAAAGTCTTCTTATAATTATGTATTTTTGTACAAACTCTCCATTCATTGTATTTTTGCAAAAACTCTTCTTCATTCATGTTCATTTTTGCAAAAACTCTCTCTTACTCATGTGTTATTTTTGCACTGTCTATGCAAATCCGTGAAAATTAATGAAAGTGTCACTTAAGTGTTAATTCAAACGTGCTTAGGGGTGGACACTTTGGCAAAGGAATCGGAGACCAAATCCAACCAAACCGGAACCGAGACCGGATAATCGAGAACTGCAAGTAACGGTTTCGATTTTGGTTCTTAAATGGAGAACCGAGAAGTCTGGTCCAATTTTTTACCGGTTTGTTCTGGTTCTAGACCCCATGCCCACCCCTAAACATGCTAACTCAAACGTCCAACACTTAAGTAACACTTCCGTTAGTTTTCACAGATTTGTACAAATCGTGCAAATTTGAACATGAGTGAAGGAGAGTTTTTCAAAAATACAGTGAAGGGAGAGTTTTTGCAAAAACAAACAATTATGTGGAGACTTTTACAATTTTTCCTAAAAAAAATTACAGAGGATATCTAAAAATTAATAAAAATATACAAGCTAGTGCCACTAGACATTATTTTACATTTTAATAATTTTAATGAAAATTTGTTTTGGATTGATAGTTTTTTTTAATCATTTTTGGATTGGTAGTTGAATTATCTTATTCCACAAATAAAAAATACTTCGGATGTGAAAAAACTAATAAAAATAAAGCTTAAATGACATTGGTCGTAATTTTACATTGACAAAAGCTCACTTACCTCTCACTGAGTTTAGCTGATTTTCATTTAGATCCCCTTAAGTTTAAACTCAATTTTTGAACCACCTCAAGTTTTAAAACGTCTCACTTAACCCCACTTTGTTAGTTTTTTTATAAAAATATTACCTTTTGTGAAATCATGTAAATGCCCTTGTTTTAAAAAAATTTAAAATAAATAAGATTTATTTTGAACTTATTTTTTAAAAAATGTTAGTATTTAAAAATATTAAAAGTATTTTTAGAAAAATAATAAACGTTTTTTAAACATCTTGTTTTATTTATTTGAATTTTTTTTAAAACTAACATTTTTTTACAATATATTGGCCTCTCTCAACGTTTATTATTAGATTGGTGTAAGGGTAGTTTGGCCATTATTAAAAAAATTCTGGTCACGTGCCGCGCACATGGGCGAGATAACGGAAAAAAAAGTAACGGAAGTTAGAATAGTAAGACTAAATATGTTTTTGGTGACCTCACAAAGTAAATTAGATTTGGTGATCTAAGTGAGATTACAAACTTTTGTGGTGACCTAAGTAAAATTATCCCTAATTATTTAAAAAAAATTAACGGATAGGAGTTAAGTAAGGCTTTATAAAACTTAAGGAACTTCAAAATTTAAGTTTAAACTTAAAAGGAGCTACATGAAAATCATGAGCTAAACTTGAGGGGTGTTAAGTGAGCTTTTCGCTTTTACATTTATAAAAGGTAAACCAAGAAAAAATTGGATTGGTAGTTGAAATATCTTATCCTACAAAAATTAATTAAAAAAATTGATGTGCTAGGAGAATCAGTAGGAGGTCGCCGCCGGTTTGAAAATGGAAATTGCCAGCTTTGGGCTCTGTAGATGAGCCCAATTCGTTGTTTGGTTCGGTGGATCTGCTTTAATAAATATGTTATTCAAAAAAATATTGATGTAATCTAACTAGAAACTGATAAAAAGTTAAAATTTAATTAGAGTTGATTATTTTTCATTCTCATATAAATGGAACTGATTTAGATTTTTCCTGTGAGAGGTCTCGTGAGAATTTTTTTTGTCTAGCTATAATACATTTCATGTGTGTAATACTTAGCCTGTTAGATTTCTTTATGAATAAACCAAAATAATCTTCTCTATTTTAAACTTAGACTATCAAAAATATTTAGTGACAACTTAACTTGGTATGCCGTCATTATGAAGAAAAAAAACGTTATCAATAATAGTGATGGCACATCGTACGCCGTCGTTAGGTACGCCACGCTTATTGTGTGATTGATATTTAATAACGGTGTTTTTATGTTAGTGACAGCGTTTATCATAACGATGGCGGGCTTTAGAGGGTACGTTGTCACTAACAAAAGGACGACGTACTAATGGATGAATGTCGTCGTAAGTTTCGTACATGGCGTATCTGACGAAAAGCCTTGGATAGAAGGATGACATACCTATTAGGGAACGTTGTCCATGTAGTAACATCATTTCCATTGGAGACACCAACGTCGTTACTATTGGGACGGCATACCCAGTGAGAACGCCGTTAATATAGGAACGATGTTCCCCAGTAGATCTATCGTCGTCCTTAGGTGAAACAGAAGAAAAAATTATACTACACATAATTAAATTATAATTAACAAAATTTATATTTATATTTAATAATTAACAAAAATAATATTCAAATTACACACTAGAAAATAACTACGGGTCATCAGACTTTCGAAAAGTGGGTATCTCCGGTATCACACGTGACATCTACCTCGTTTTGTAACTGTGTAATGACCTGAGTCATTGTTAGTTAGTGACATGAATGTACCACTAAATGCCTTACGACTTCTCAAGTGCACGCGATTAACAAGTAATAAAGTCCGGATAAAAGGTCGATTTTACATGCATTGAATTACAACAGACTCAAGACCACACTTAGCCCAACAATCTTGAGCCAATAGGGTAGTTGGGGAGATCCTAGGCCTTTACTAAGGGGGAGCACACAACAAGAAAGATCATATATAGATTAAAACTCATCTTTGACCCAAAAAACTAGTCTAGTGGGTCTTCACTCTAATGTGTACATAAACTCTCATTCTACCTCATACATTTCCAATTTGGGACTTTGCCTCAATTGTGTATTTCAACAATCTTCTCATCCACGCTTAACCCTCGTCACATTGAGTCTACTCTCCCTAGGGAACGGGACGGGGAATCCCCGAATCCGGATGGAAACGTGGTGGGGAAGGAGCGAGGTATCCCCGCCCCAATATATTAAAAATATATCTTTTTAATTAAAGATTATATTTTAAAATACATATTTGATGAATAATATCTTTAAATATATTTTTATTAAAAAGTACTTTATAGTACATATTTAATGAAATAATAATATTTTTAAGTATATATTTTATTAAAATAATAGTTTTAATAAAAATTTTATTTAAAAAATTAAACATATGTTAGTATTATTTTGTGTTGGAAACAAAATATGGGGAATCCTCCAATCCGGCGAGGAATCCTCGCCACCATTAGAAACGGGGAAGCCTCGCCCCGTTTCTAACGGGACGGGGACAAGTTTTGCCAAACCCGGCCTGTTACCATCCCTATCTCCCCTTAAGTCCAAACCAGCTTTATCGGCTCAACTCAATCTTTCATGGGCCTATCATCTTATCTAGGCCCCCCTCCATGAGGGCGTGGTCATAGTTTTTATGTGTTAGTATTATTTTGTGTTGGACACGAAATATGGGGAATTCTCCAATCCGGCAAGGAATCCTCGCCACCATTAGAAACGGGGAAGCCTCGCCCCGTTTCTAACGAGACGGGGACAAGTTTTGCCGAACCCGGCCTATTACCATCCCTATCTCCCCTAAAGTCCAAACCAGCTTTATCGGCTCGACTCAATCTTTCACAGGCCCATCATTTTATCCAGGCCCACCTCCATGAGGGCGCGGTCATAGTTTTTATGTGTTACCGGCCCTATAAGACTACTCTGCCCCCTTACCAAGAGAGAGTCCACTGAACCTAACCTCTGATACCAATTGTTGGGGAAAACCTACCAAGGAGAAGCACCCTTACGAGGAGGCTCATATACACATTAGATCTCACTCTTGACCCAAATATCGCTTAAGCTTGTATATCTTTTTAAGGGTCATCATCTAAACTTGAAAACTAGTACTATTCATCTAATTTCTTTCTTTCTTTTTTTTTTGTTTGTAAAATTCCTCTTCTTCTTCCTCTTTTTCTTTCTCTCTTGCTCCGAATTCTTCTCCCTTGCTAATTAGTTCTAATTTTCTTTCAGTTACAAGTTTGTTGGTGGTGCTGACGATATCAAGCTCACCAAGGATGAAAACACTTTACCGAAAGAAATGGTTAGTTTTGTACACTATTAGATCCATAGATCTTTTGATTCTTGATCTTTAATTCTTTTCCTTTTATATGTTTAAAACATAGTTATTTCATAGATTATGAGCTTTGTTTTAAGATTGTTAACGCTGATAAGATGATTGTTTGTAATCTTCATTTTCAATAATTATTACTTTTGCTTGAAGGTCTTCAACATGGAATTTGGCTAGCCATCCTTGATGCAAAATTGACAATAAGTGGTCTTCACTATTTTATAAACAATTATTAATTTAGGAATTACATTTCCAAAACTTGTATTTTTTTATTTATCCACTGCCTTAATAGCAGCAGCCATTCGTAGGTGTACTACCAGTACAACGACCACATACTACAATTGTTGTAGTATGGGCATCGCAATCTGCATGTGTGCTGTCATAACAACGACAATGTCTCATGTGCGCTACCCTTAGTAATGGCCGTGTGCCATTCACAACGTTTTAAGGGCGGCACAATCTGTGTGTCGTAACTAACAACATTGTTTCCCCCTCTCTGGCCACGTTCCAAACAAACCCTACGGGTAAATTTTTGGTAGTGAAAACTCGATCTATTTTTGTGATAAGAGTTATTTATGTTTTGAATTTTAATTGAGGTTTTATTTTATGATGGGCTTAAGGTAGTGTTAGTTAGCCCACACCCAGTTGTGTTGGTGATGCTAGACTTGATACAAAGACATATAATGCCAATGTCATATTCTTCTTCTTCAAAATTTTATAGTTATCCAATTCTTTTTTAAAATTATATGTATTTAATACATATGGTTAAAAAGAAGAAATTTTGGGGCATTTTTTAACTCAGTGACTTAAACGGTGGCTTCATTCACTTAATGGTAGAGACGCCACTGACTGCTCTCAAATAGTCTCAGAGAAGAAATCGGGATGGACAGAAGAGTGACTGTCGTTTATGGGATGCTACCCGGGAACTAGAGCGATGAGAGGCTATGCCAAGAAGACTATTTTGAACGCGCTAGAATTTAATCCCAAGAAGCATAAGGACACTCCCTTCTTTAAGGGCACAACAGAGTGATGTGTCTTCATGGCGTATATTTTATCTAAGACAATGTGACTCAAGATAAATTCGAACATTTCAGGAGATAGGTATAAGTTTAATTCGGATGACGCGGCTCTGGTACAAGATTGGGACGAAATTTTCAAATTTGTCAGAAGACAAAGAGGAAATGTTGAAAATATTGACCAACTTTCGACAGACTACTAGAAGAGACTGAGGTTGTATCATGCAAATAGATTTGAAAAGGGGAAAATGATATAAACAGGGGCGACCTTAGGATTCAGGGGCCTTAAGCCGAAATTTATATTAGGCCTTAACTTTTTTTTTCATAAAAGTAGACGGTATTCCAATTTTTTATCAATTGAGTAAAAATAGATACACATGCAACAATAAACTATATATAATGTATCATACATTATAATGTCATGTTCTTCTTCTTCTTCTTCAAAATTTTATAGTCATCCAATTTTTGTAATAAAAAAAAGTCATCCAATTTTATTAAAAACTTCAATCCACCAAAAAAATTATTTTTTAAAGTATCTGGTTTTCTTCTATGAGAGAAGGTAATTGTATGTATTTGATACAAATGATCGAAAAGAAGTACTCATACCAGAATCGGCTCTCAAATTTAGGACATTTTTTGACTCGGTGCTTTCCGCGGTGGCTTCATTCACTTAATGGTATAAACACCACTGAATGCTCTCAAATAATCTCATAGTCGGGATGGACATAAGAGTGGCTTCCTTTTACGGGATGCTACACAGGAACTAGATCGATGGGAGGCTATGCCAAGAAGGTTGTTTTGAACGCACTGAAATTTAATCCCAAGAAGCATAAGGACACTCCCTTCTTTAAGGGCACAGCAAAGTAATGTGTCTCCATGGCGTATATTTTATATGATGCATTGTGATTTAAGTGTTTGATGTATAAGATAGATTCTGACATTCCATGAGATGGGTATAAGTGCAATTAGGATGACGCGGCTCTGATATAAGATTGGGACAAAATTTCAGAAGACGGAGAGGAAATGTTGAAGATAGTGACAAAATTTCGACAGACTACCAGAAGAGATTGAGGCTAATCATGTGGATAGATTTGAAGACCTCTGCGGGATTTTAAAAAGGGAAAATAATAGAAAGAGGGGCGACCTTAGGATTCCGGAGCCTTAAGCAAAAATTCATATTAGGTCTTAATTTTTCATTTATAAAAGGAGACGATATTCCAAATTTTTTTATCAATTAAGTAAAAGTAGATACACCTAAAACAATAAATTATATATAATGTATCATACATTATAATGCCAATGCCATATTCTTCTTGTTCAATAGCCATACAAATAATCTAATAAAAAAAATCAATATGATTTTATTAAAAACTTCAATCCACCAAAAAAATCACTTTTTTAAAGTCATACGGTTTTCTTCTATATGAGAATGTAGTTGTATGTATTTGATACAAATGGTCGAAAAGAAGTACTCATGCCGAAAGCGGCTCTCAACTTTGGGGCATTTTTTATCTCGGCGCCTTAAGCGGTGACTTAACTCACTTAATGGTAGAGACACCACTTCTTGCTCTGAAATAGTCTTTGCAATTCATACCCGCATTCACACCGTGATCTATCGACTCATGCTCCCATAACTCATTGTACCATATTTTCTCCATATTTTCCAAGAGGTGATGTGGGCCATTTGTGTCCCTTTTCGAACCCAAATAAACCCCCTCTTAGCACGTTTTTTACCTCGTTTCGGTCACATTAGGGCTATTTAGTGCGGAGATCTACCGTGGAATGAAATGTTGTGTAGGAGCACAATTGGGGTGAGTTCGGAGCAATAGACGAGAAGGCTTGCAGCCCAAGAAACTAGAGAAGGCAAAGAAAAAAGAGTGTCACGATCGTGGCATCCAAAAACCAAGATCCAGGAGCAGTGTCACGATCACACACCCGATCGTGATAAATTGGTGTTGCAACGACAAAAAGACGATGCCACGATCCTGTAGCGATCATGGCATGTTTGTGACAAGAAGGCGACAAAGAAGACCGTCACGATCGTGACCACGACAAACTCAAAAGTGCGTCACGATCAAGGCACAACGGCGTGACAACGAAGAATTCAAAAGTTGTCACGATCGTGACACCTTTAGTCACGATCGTGACATGGCCAAATTCAACTTGCCTATCAATAGCTAAGGGCTAGTTTGATCTAGGAAGACCACATATTGCACACCCTCCGAGGTCAGCAGCCTCCACCATCATTTGCCACTCAAGAACACTATTTTATGGCTTTTGGAGACTCAAGACCCAACACCATCATCTCCTAGCTTGGGGATTGAAGTTCTACATCATTTTTCCACCATTAGAGTACAAGGAAACATCAAGACAAGCTTGCCTTCACACTTTGAAGGATTCAAAGCCCACCATGGGCCCTAGTTTGCTCTTCTCTACACTTTTATTTCTCGTTTCCTGTATTTCTATTCATGACATTGTTAGCACCATGGTTGTAGGCTAAACTCCTACAACCATGGGTGCTAGACTATTGTAGGAGATTATGTTTATCTAAACCTTGAGGTTTATTCATGTTGAGTATATGTTTGTGAGTTTGCTTGGTTTTATTGCTTGATGATGATTTATGTTGTTGCATGTGAGAGCTTGTGATAGCATATATTTAAATCTTATACTTGAACATGACTTGAATGCTTGTTAGTGAGAGCTAGGAGTGTTTGTAGTTGTGCTAGAGTTGGAGCTTGCAAACTTGTCTGAGAGGAAAGTTTGAAGTGGATATAAGTAGACTCAAAGTCTTGAAGCTTAGCTTCATACTTTGGTTCGAAAATAGTTGTGTTTAATGCTTCCTAACGTCGATTGTAACATCCCGAGAGGGTATTTGGCGTTAGGAAAGGCTTAGTCCGAGAGGATAAGCATCTAAAACTTAGACCACTTGCATTACTCAATGTCGAATAAGTTGATAGCTTGGATTGGCATATCGCCGTTAATACTCAGTCTATTTAAAATACACACATGTTAATCCCCGAGTGTTTGACCTGGTAAAACGGAAATATAAATATACTTGGAATGATTAAAGAGCGACTCCCTTCTCGCCTTTCAGGAGGTAGCTAGTAGGAGGAACAAGCGATTTTTTATTTTTCTCTGTGACTTCCTCCTCCACCTTAGGCACCTTAGGTTTATTGTTTTGCCTCTTCATCTCCCCCCATAATCCATGAAGTTTAAAACTCGTTTTCCTTTTTTCATCCTCCCTTTTATCCTTGAGACCGGTTTCACTTTCATGATCCCAAGCAGGAGCCCAATACAATCCCAATGTAAATCCGTGCATGAGTGGATCTAGTACTAGAGGAGGTTGTAGTTTTGTTTATTAAAAACTTTAATCCACCAAAAAAAGTATTTTTTTAGTCATTCGGCTTATCTTTCTAGGAGAGAATGTACTTATATACAGTTGATACAAATAGTCGAAAAGAACTTCTCATATTGTAAGCGACTCTAGACTTTGGGGCCTTAAGCGTTGGTTTCACTCGCTTAACGGTAGAGGCGCCCCTTGTTGCGGGCCCGATGTGACCTTGCATTTACACTTCTATCCCGCATTTTAGCACCGAATTGCCCTCGTGTCGGCTTTCTAGAGCCATTAATTTGTTCTTTTTGATCCTTGGCGTGTTTTTGATATTTTGTAGGTGATGGAGCCAAATGAGAACATTTTTGGAGCTCGGGAGAGGAAGCGTTCAGAGCCACAACGATCGTGCCAAGGAAATGCGACGAGCGTCACAAAACGGGGACGAGCATGCCCAGAGGTGTCACGATCGTGACGCGCCTTGTCACGATCGTGACAAATTCATGGAATTTATTCAAATGGGTAGTGGCTCGATACAACAAACGGCACAGAGTCGCAACGATCGTGACTTAGGGTGTGTCACGATCGTGACACAGGCGCCATTCTGACGACAATTGAAAGGGTTGTCACGATCGTGAGGACCCATGTCACGATTGTGACACGCTGCACAGATCTGCTATATAAAGTGCAGAAACCCTAATTTTTCAGCATACACACTCATTTTTCAGCATCCACTCTTTGGGTTTTTGAGGGTTTCGACCTCCCAAGGTTTTCTAGAGAGAGAGGGCTCCAAAGCCCTTCCTTGGAGGCCATTTTTGGTGCTCCAAGGGAGGGTTTCCACCACC
>JAYMTP010003113.1:0-17757 GCA_036897365.1 Geranium brycei | reverse complement strand
TCCGATTCTAACGGGGACGGGGATTGCCAAATCCACCCCGTTGCCATCCCTATTTTATAGGTGATCAATTAAGGAAAGTGAGAGCCTATATCTTGAAGACAAACAATAAGTATGTGGTGACTTCAAATAGTTTCATGCCCTAGTTGAGAGACAGTCTGGGAAGAAGTTAAAGTGCATAGGAAATTGATAATGGAGGTGAGTAGTGTTGTCATTTTAATGAGCATTGCAAGGAGAAAGGTATTCAACATCAAATGACATCTCCAAAAACGCGTCATCTAAATGGATTGGCTAAAAGGATGAATCGAACGCTTGTTGAAAGGACGAGATTCTTGCTTTCACAAGTAGGGTTGTCAATATCTTTTTGGGGTGAGGCTTTGAATACGGTGGTACATGTGCTGAATCTCTCACCATATATACCTATTGGATTTGATGTTCCAAATGATGTTTGAAGAGGTAAAGATGTCTCCTACAATCCCTTGAGAGTATTTGGATGTGAGAAATTTATGCATATTCCCAACGATGAAATAACTCGACTTTATATGATGACTAGACGGTGCATATTCATCGACAATGAGGAGGAAGAGGAGTTTGGCTACAAGTTTTTTTATCCTGTGTAGAATAAACTTGTTAGAAGACGCGATGTTTTATTTATGGAGAATCAAAGCAATAAAGATATTGCAAAGTTTGGAGAAACTGTGCCTCAATATAACAATGACTTGGATCCAATTTCTCTCACAATTGTTCCAAGTCAATGTTGGGCATGATTCAGATGAACTAAACATACCCTCGTTGAAATTGTTTGGCAAAACAAGGTTAAATCTAAAAGATGGCGGTGTTGGAAAACCTATGCTTCTTTGATTCCTTTGGTCTATCGTAGTCGTCGTCATCGAAAGAAGATACATCGTTCAGAGTCTCCTCTGAAGGTCTTGGAAGGCCTTCCTATCAATGAGAATTCTAGTTTATCTATTCCTGATGATTCTCATACCATTGATTCCCCAATCTTAAGTATCTCTCAACCCGTCTTCCAAGACACACCCAAACTTGTGAAACCACCTAATCCTCGAGATAGCGCCATTCGAACCCAAGCTTTATACAAATCCTTACGCTTTACACAAATCCTTACGCTTTACAATCCTTGTAACAGAAAATGAAATGATTAATCCATCGAAGCTATAGAGGCCATGAATATGGTCAAACTCACTACAAATCTTTGACCTCGCTTCATCATCTTTAGAGTTGCTCAGCTCACCCCTTTTATAATTGTTATTCAGTTGTAGGATATTTCGTCGTATTCTTTTTACAGTTTGCTTGTAAATCTATTTTCTCATGTAATTCTTAAATTATGTATCCCTTGACTCTTTTTTCCACTCGCGATAATTAAATGTTAGCATTATAATGAATTGTCTCTTTTTGCTGATAACAAAATTGAAATTGAAGTTCATAATGATTACCATGGTGGAGGTGATGTTAATGGTCTCATAGAAGTTGGAGATGATTAAAGAAATGCGAAAATTGTAACATTAATAACCTTAGGGTACCATAGATATACTACAGGGTTGTTAAGTGAAAAAATTATCTGCCGTTATCCCAAATTAGAGTTAAAGTTCCTATTGATATTAAACGAATTGCTATTTCGCATGGTACCAAGTAAGCTGGATACATGGATCCTTAAATAAAAAGGAGATAGATTGATCATCATTTGATGATTTATGCGAGGCCTATGAGAAATAAAAGAGAATAGTTATTGCGTAGCATATATTAACGAACTCTAGTTTGATTTTTCTTCAAACCTGCAGGAACTAAACAATGCACTGTACTGAATTACAAAATAGATCTGATTTGAACCAAAGGTCTATCTTTCTATACTCACACAGTGAAGTTAGAATTTTTCTTAAACGATAAACTACAAAGCAGGCAAATCCTCAATGCAAACACTCACAAGCAAACCTTCATTTTCTGATTCATAGTGCAACTATTTTTTGGCAGACCGCTTCTGATAGGATGTAAGTAAAAGTCAAGAGGTGTCGTCTGTCTGAGGAGACTTTCATATTTAGTCGTCGGATGGGCAACTCACCTCTGCGAGACATTGCTTAAAATGGTGCTCTTCTTGGCCAAAAGAAGTTTCAATATCTTCTTCACAGCACAGCACAGGTAGTATGAGCCAGCTGCGTAGGTTGTGCATGAATTAGAGGCTAATCTTTGAGCTGAATCAGCTTTACGTGACCATCCCCACCGCAAGTAAGAAATCCATTGAATACAACTTGTATATCAGTAACAGCAGCCTGGAACGAACATGGCATATGCTTTGGTGATAGTTCTAATGAAAATCAATAACTGAAACAGATTACCGACAAAATTACCCGGACAACTCCACCATATCCCCTAGAACTTGGTTGCAGAAAGGTGTGTCTCTCATGCAGTTTTGGCCAATGATAAACTAATTCACCCTTCTTAGCATCCCAAAGTTTGACATCTCCATCTTTGCTTCCAGTAAAGAACAAACTGGTATTTGGGACTGTAGATATTTTGGTGACACTCCCTTCACATTTCAAAAGATAATTTGATTAGAAAAACAACCAAACGATCATGTCCCGTCCCGTCCCGTCCTACAAGGCATCACTGCCAAAGCCAAGTCTGCTGGTATTTGAGATTGTCGATATACCTGAGTGTGCTTTTGGTATATACCAAAGCATCCCATTCGGATTCTGATCACCAGGTTTGTTAGCTGCCCCAGTCTGTATGTCTGAGACATTCTGGGAATATTCACCATTCCCAGAGTGCTTGTGCCTTTTAGTCCTTCCAGTTGCTATGTAGCGGAAGTCATGAAGTCCAATATCACCACCTTTACCACCAGTCAGAATAAGAGGAGAAACAGAACCGCTTCCTATGTCATTATCAAATACAGACAGAGAGCGGGCTCCACCTTCACAAAGGATAAGGCCAGTACCATATCAGACAGATGATGATTTGCAACTGTAACCCCCACAAGTTACCATACGACTAGCATGTTGGCAACCCATATGATAACCATGCGTTCAAGGAGTACATTTTAAAACACAAATTACAAGAAAGAGTAGTGCAAGAACTGAAAATGGATATGACAATGTGACCACAAATTTAATATTTTGCCAACTACTATGTAAGGAACGAGACATTTGCAGTTTATCCAGATAACTTCACTTCAATTTACTGTGGTATTTTAGAAATAAAAAATTGGCTCATATGTATCAACCCTGACTCTTTTTAAGGGTTGTTCTATATGTTTGTTACCAACCAGAACACAAAGAAATTGTCTCTTTCCTTTTCTGACTGTCTTTGCCCTTCCCATTTCAACAAGTTAGGATTTCAACTAGACGCTACCACCAGGCAAAGTGAACCAAGCTGATAATATACATGGATTATAATATTTGTTGATGTTGAGAATATAAAGTCCCACATTGAAAGAATAAGAAATCAAAGGGTTGTATATAAAGGAAAGGGTCAAACCCAACTAATAAGCTTGAGCTTTTAGTTGTGGAGTCCGACCCGATATGTACAACCCAGTTTTACATGGTATCAGAGGGGGGCGATTTGGACCTGTGCTAGTGGGCCTCGCCTCCCTGTGGCTCCGCTCCCCTGTAAGCCCGATATTGTGGTCCACGTAAGGGGGAAAATAAGCCCGCGTGCAAAGACACGTCCTACTATGGCCCATGTGAGGGGGAGTGAGTTGATAAAGGCCCACATGTAGAATACACGTGAGTGGGAGTGTTGAGAATATAAAGTCTCACATTGAAAGAATAAGAAATCAAAGGGTTATATATAAAGGAAAGGGTCAAACCCAACTAATAAGCTTGAGTTTTTAGTTGTGGAGCCCGGCCCGATATGTACAGCTCAGTTTTACAAGCAGTAAATTTATTTTAGTTCTTATTATCTTTCTGCTTCCATAAAATCCCTAGCTGTCACCAAGAAAGTGACCCACCTAAGATTTAGACATCTTAAGAGGTAAGTGCTCATTTGACCACTAAGGGATTTGAGCACTTCATTTATCCAGAATGTTTAAAAAAAGAAGAAAAAAAAGATATATAAATAGGTGTCCAGTTTAACTAGAGGGATTAGATTTTGAAGAAATAAACCTTCATGACAAATAATTGAAGCTCGAGAGGTTGAAGGTGGAGCTAAAGTATCCCATATGACCACATTAGCACCATTAGAACTATATCCAGAAGCAGCTATGATAGATCCACTTGAAGTAATGTAAGTAACATCCCTGTAAGAATATCATAAGAGCACATGAGTGAATGATGAAGTTTCTCAAAGTTTATATGATAGATGAACATACGAGGTATAGCTACTAAAGCAGGGAGATGATTCTGTTGGGCGGATGTTACTCCTTCCGCCCACCTCTAGCTGCCATGTTGATACAGTTCCATCTAATGCAGCGGTTGCAAATCTCTGTCCACAGCGATCAAACTGCACAGCAGATATCGACGCAAGAGCATATGGTGGAGGGACATTTACAGCAGGAAGTACTCCATAAGTCGCTGTCGCAATATTCTTACCAAACTGCAATTAGTACATATAATATCAGCCACATTTACAGGGCAACTTAATAAGAAATAGCAATTAATGACATGCACTGATAGGATGCTCATATGCAAGGATGTTTCCAACGCTTTCCTAGCATTCTGATGATTACCTGAAATGATTAACACTACAGGACATGCCTGATCTTTAAAAAGGCTCTACCACATGACAATGTTCATTAGTTTGCCATGTCTGATACTTTTTAAGAGTTTGCTGTCTAATTAAAGAAAACAGACAATAAACAGACTAAAAGCATAAGAATAATAGTTCTTTTTCGAAGTATTGTTGCTGCATAATTGGTGCAGTAGGTTTTTTTCGAGCTCGACCATACTTAGGCAAAGCCCAGAGAAGCATTGAGAAAAACCAACTCTGCAAAATAGGGTAATGCATTACAAATTCTGCTGACATAGTTATCATACCTCCCATAAGTAGATATGTGTATTGCTAGAACCAACCAAGAAGAATGGTCTGGATGGATGACTGTATAAGGCCCTTGTGCTAATATTTCCTATGGTAGGTGCTGGATCAGAGAACTCTTCAAAATCTTCTTGAATCCCCCATCCCAAGCCAGAGGCTCCTATACTGGCATAGCCTGGCAACCCAAATGTTCCACCAACCATCAGGTCTCTACCTGGCCTTGCCATAAATCCACCACCACTTGTTGTTCCGCCCAATCCAAGGTATGCCCCTTTCTTGCTCCCAACACCAACACCAGGAGAGGCAAAAATTGGCACGGGTGTTGATTCAGAACCAGCCCATCCATTCTGCGGCCAATCAGCAACTGACCAGATGTAGTCTGATTGATCTCTAGATGGCAAGTCATCTTCCCAACTAAAGAATACTATTCCCTGAATAAGACAGAAGATAGCATTAGGAATTTTTTGTTGTATATTTCCATGACAAATGATTTTAAAATAGCAAATAGAAAACTATTCCCTAAATCAGATAGAAGATAACATACAGAATATTTTGTAAAATGAAATAAAATAATGTGGGCACGACATTAGGTAAGAAAAAAGTCTACATAAACCATCATTGTACTGGTTTTAAATTTCCTAAAGCCTAGGCATCTGATATAAACACTTAAGCTTGTTTGTTCAACAGATACACTACTCTCCTAACGAAGCTTGCTCGGCCAACTGGTCAAGCACTTGAACTTGGGTCCTAGTCCCAGCAGCAATATCTCTCTTATATTTAATCTCTCCAACTTATGTTGGGCCTCTCTCTACCAAGTAATGTTGGGTCCTTCCTCAAAAATAGAGCTCCTAGTCCTTCCAAATCTTGATACATTGCTGATCCAAAAAAACAAACAGATACTACTCTCTTATGTAGGTTAGCAATAAATGCGCATCACATTTATTTGCATGTATTCACATAACCTAATGTGCCTCTTAACTACATCATAGATGGTACGAGTTTTAACATGCCAAATTCAATGTGATCCAAATTGATACTCTGCATAAGCTGAGTCCATAAGGGAACAAAACTAAGGAAAATGATATATGTATACCTTGCATACAATAGAAACAGAGGATCATGGATGAGTCTAGATCTGATGGAGAAACTTCTACTATGTATCCATCACATCAGATACTTTAAAACAAAATTTAACGAGTATTATTTGCTGATAAGAAAATAAGTACCAACCTTTCTATTGCTAGCAAGTGCAGCTTGCCGTTGATCAATGGAGTTGATACAGATAGCCTGTTCAACATAAAAAACTATCTATCATAAACTATAAAATAAAAAATTGAGCTCCAGTCTATATTTATTTCAGTGAAAAGAAAATACCCACAAATTATTATCTCAGTTTTTCGATAATTTATGCATCAAGGAAAATCAGTCAACTCAACATTTTCTAGTCAATAGAATATTCCTTGTTTCGAGGATTAACTTCCTTTTTCTAGAGAAAGTTCCCTTACTCATTATAAATGTTTGAAAGTCAATTAAATGCCAAAAAATATTTCAAAACATCTCCTGATTAGAATTTATTTTCATCGGAACGCACTAGGAAGTTACTTTCCAGAAAGATGAATAAAACCTCGAAACTGGTTTTCAGAATCATACATGCTATTTCAACTTGACTGGAAACTAGGGCATGCATTGCTGTTATCAAAAACATATGAACCAAAGATGAAAAGTATAACAAAATGAGAAAGAAGATAATAACCTCCAAAAGCTCTCCATTTCTCTTGTATACTTCTTTAGGGTTTTGGAAAGTAGTAACCTCCTTTCTAATGGTATTATCTTTCTGCCAAGAACTTCTTAATGTATGGCCATTCATTAAAGGAACCTTAGAAGGGGATCCAGCTTCACCACTGGCAGAACTACTGCCAAGCATACCTTCATGGTTGCAAGTCACCTCAGTTTCATGCTCTTCAATGATCCCTTTATATATTTCACTCCACTTTTCAGAGGGCTTATGTTTGAAACTACGTGGTAGATCTAGTTTTGCTCGTGCAAAACCCTCATATATTATTTTAGGATCAGCGCACATATCCTGTAGTAGCTCAGTGGCTGATAATTCGTCTAAATCTGTCATCATGTCCAAAGTTAAGATATCCTGATTTTGATGCTGGTAGGGAATTCCTGGTTTAGACTGAGTAGACTCCTCTAACCATAAAAGAGAATGCGTATTTAATCCATTTTCTGCTTTCTGCCGCAACAATGAAGCAAATTGTTTTATGTTAGATGAAGAAATATGTGAAAGGGTAATACTCAAAGTCTTGGCCAATTTCAAAGAAACCAGCCTAATCCGTTCAGGTAAACTATCCCTATCAGACCCAACATTTGTCAAGCAAGATGCCCAGGAAGAAAGGCTGCTATGTGAAACAACATTTGGAAAGGAATTGCCTTCGAGTTCATCAGACACCAGCTTTAATTTATGATCCATAAGATTGGACATATGTTGCCACAAACAAACCCCAACAATTTGCCATCTTTCATCTTCTGGAATTGAATGAAAGGTATGTAATAAATCTTCGTCTGGCTTCTCTTGCAAACATTTAGCAACCTTAAGGTCCGCACCTGCATCGCCATTTGCCACAGTATAAGTTGCCGACTCTAAAATCTGACTAAGGATTTTTTTCATACTTCCTATATCAAGTTCATAAGGACTATGCCCATTGGTGTAAGTAATCAAGAGCGGCTGAACCATCATAATGAGAAGTTTTGAATTCTTTTGGACCCAAGCAGCTGCAAACTGTACATAATATTCATATAAATCAAGAATAGTAACAGGCTTATTGATGAGATCTTCCAAGGAGCCAAAACTTTTTCCCAAAGCAGCTCTTAATTCACAAATTGACATCATGAGACCCCTAATGCTGTATCCCAAAGCATCTAACCACCTAGATCGAACTTCAGCAGACACATCATTCTCAATATGATATGTGTTTGGCTGATATAAATTTGTACCACAGGCAGTTATATACCGGGAGCACATGGAAGAGACTTCTTCAGAAACCTTCAAAAGCAGTGTGCACAGAAGGGGATTTAAATGGTAGCTGCCTGCATGGCTCCCATCTTGCAAGCAATCTTCAGAAGTATATTCACCAATTAAATCATGTGCAATAAACATTACTCCATTATTGCACAAAAAGATCAAAACCTGAAGAACAGGGGAAAAACAAATCAGTTGATCTGGAACAGCATAAAATGAAAAACATCAGGAAAATTATTTAACAGGCACAACAAAATGGTATTTAACTTACCAATTGTGTAAGGCTGGCAGGGGATACTGAAAACTTTTGATCAAAACTTTCAAGACCAGTATGGAATTTATGTTGAAAATTATCAAGTAACATCTTCTGTTGGTGAAACTCATTAGAACATGCAGTATACCCAACCTGTGCCAGAGTAAAGTCGGGCCAACTCGGATGCTCCTTAACTAATTTTGAGAAGTACTGAGCTGCAAGATCTAGTTTAGCATGAGACTCCAAGTGGAAAGCCACATCACCCAACATCCAGTTGGTTGAGTCATTTGGAGACGGCTTTAGAACTTGATGTATATTTCCAGAATGTCTATTATCTCGTAAACTCCCCTGATCAATACCACCAAGACCGCTCACAGAAGATGCATGACACTCCAAGGATTCAAGCTTAAAACAGATATAGATATCATTAGAAAGTAAGTTTAGCATAAACAAGCTAAAACACGAACAATTGCCAATTAAAGGAAAATGAAACGTCCAATTCATGTCCTAATTCTACAAGCTACAAGTTCACGTCAACATAATTTTAGCCTGCGGAGAAAGCTAATCACACTGGTGAACAAAGGTAGGCAGGTTTGCATGCAAAACAAAGTTTCTCAAATCTTTAAATGACAAAATAGTCAAAGTAAAAGCAGAATTCAATACATTATACTAATGAGACAATCATTAAATAAACTTACAGGGAGCCCACATCTATTTAAGGCAGTAGCAGTCATCAAAGTAGCCCATCTACTGAGGATTGCAGCATTTTGCTCCCCTACAGCATTTCTCAGGCTATTTTTTGTTGCTAGTGTGAGACAATATAGACCAATACTTGGGTCCAAAAAAGCAACTTGATTGGATGAAAAGGTGAGCATATCTACCGCCGAATTCATCTGGAAACCAAGCATACTGACAAAAGACTGAGAATAATTTCCAATTTGCCACTGCATGTCAACGAGGAGAATTCTGAGTTTAAAACTCCACAATACAAGACAAGAATTGCAGATATATATAGGTGTAAACTATAAAGCTTGAAAATACATATTCTAGGTACCTCCATAAGGCTTGCAAGCCAGTAGTCATGCTTCTCAATCGCGGATGGGAGTATATACTTCGTTATTAGTTGACGCTCTAATGACCCACCTTGGCCCTCAACAAGCCTACAAATTACTAGAGCAAGCTGTTCATCCCCAAGGTTCTTCGCGCAGACAGTTATTGCAGAAGAAGTATCACCTCCAAGCAGAAAAAAAGCAACAGCTAACTCCAACTGATGTCGCCCCATTAAAACGTAAGCATTTTTCAAAGCTGCTGCTTTATTTTTCTCCTCCTGTACCATGATTGATGCAGATAAACATCAAAATTTAACATCATAGTAAGATAACTAACCATTTGCGCGCTCAATTCCCTATTTAGTCTCATGACCATGAGGAGCATTTCAGTTGCGAGGAATAATTAGCTTTTCTATAATTAGCTCCTGTGGAAATTTTAACTAAGACAAAGCTCATGGCTTCAGCCATTTAAAATTTTGAAGGATGGAGTTAGCGACAAAGCTTGATCTGCTGTACCTATGGCTTGTTTTACTTTAAGTTAATTTAGTTTTATACTACACCTGGCTTAAATTGTTCTGTATCAAGACATGCTATGGGCGAAGATAATTGCTATCATTGTTGTTTCTTCAGACATCTCCCACTTGTGTTGTTTCTTTTGTAATGCGCTTATTACCCTGTTCATGAATTGGTTGCTTTCTTGCTTATCACACAAAAAAATGCTCAATGACCACAGATGCATGATGTATCCAATGGGGCTTGAACAGTTTACAAGATGAAGGTATAATAAAAACTAAAAGCTTAATATATAACTTCAAAGATAGTTGAAATTATGGTTCAATGATCAATGTAAATAGTAACAACAAAGAGATTGAAAGGCATGTGATTTCAATGGTCTACGGGGAATAATAATTAAATCAGTCCACATGATATTAAATTTATTACTTATACAATACCTGAAAGTTTCGTGAAAGAAACCCCACCAAAGGCTTATCCTTCTCATCTTTGCTTAGTTTAAAAAGGCCAGCCAAAACTTGAAGTCTTTTCAAAGCTATGTATAAAAGTGCACAATCCTTGGGATCCCTCTTCTTCAAAAACTGTGATCTTGCTAGCTTCTCCATCTACAGAAGAACAACTCATGTAAACACTGCTTACAGAATATGCAGAAGAACTACATTGCCAGCATATTTAAATCCAATAGTGGATATTGTAATCACTAACAGGTATTTGTATTGGACATACATGCGATTGAAACATGATTTAAACCATTAATAAAAAAATGCAAGTTTAAGACGAGAAAAATATCATAATATTTCCTTTAGCTTGCTACTGGACAGGAATGACAAGTGTGTTACCTACATGGACTAGATTTATCTTACATGCAACCATGCTCATTCAACAGCAGTCATTTAATGTACACACGAAATGCACAGCCATAAAAGCACACATACGATACATATAATGTTTTTCTCACAATTGGCACCGTGTTAAAATGTTATTTTGGTCTAGCTGCTTCAGGTGATGTTGACTTCTACAACATGTATCTAGTAATAGTTTGCTTTCTTTGTAATTGACTACAGCTACTTTATTCTTCCTTCCTACAATTGGTGATATGCTCATCACTTGTTCATGTATCTGTTTTTTCTTTCTTGTAAATGTCTCTCAGTCCTCAGATCATGAATAAATTCTTGCTCATAATAAACATACAAATGAATTCAAAGAGAAGCAAAATGTGAGGCAGCTTTCTATTATTCTCAGTTCACTCTTCCAGGTTCAGCATACACATCATGATACCAATATGAAATATAAGGATTAAAATGTTACTTTCCAAGACACATTCAGATCCAGGGTCTCTAAGCAAACTAGTTTAGAAGTTACCTTACAGGGAAATGAAAATGGTATCTATAGCATATTTATATATTTTCTAGAAACTTTGCATGACTGAATAAAACTAGCAGAAGGTGTGCCAAATTTTAACAAACATTAAGCACAAAATAAAATATGACAGGAAAAGGAAAGAATAGCAAGAGAGAGAGAGAGAGAGAGAGAGAGAGAGAGAGAGAGATTGTGTGCTCAATATCTACCTTTGCTCGCAATTGTGTTGCATTAGTAAACCAAAACCCAGTTCCCAAAGCTCGCATTTCCTGCCAAGATGGCTCATTAGGCAGAAGAGAACCAAACAAGTTCTCCTGGCAATCAGAGTGGAAGGCCCATCCAATCATGCCAGAATCAATATTTAATTCTTCTATAGCTGCCAATCTACCAAATCTTCTTACAGAATATAGTTGCTGAAATCTTACTGCAATCCAAAACCTTGAAAAAAATCAGAAACAACTATCAAAACTCCCCTAGAACTGAAATTTGATGCTAGCCTCAACATTGGAGCAGTGTACATACAGATAAATAGCAATGAACAAGAAGTTTGATAGCAAGACATATTACAAAGACTAGAACATTTCTGAGTTCTTATACCCAAAAAGGCTCCCAAGGGCAGGAGGAACTAACCAAGTGAGCACACTTATTATTGCTCTAGATTTTCTAGATACATATATCACAAAATGCAATCCTCCCATAGTAATGCATGGCTTTCTCCCACAATTGGCATTATATATGGCAATACAAAATATATTGTGCAACTTATTAAAACAACTTACTCAGAAATACCTTTGCCCAGGCTCATCAAGACTTCTATAAACAGAAGCAGAATCTGGGCTACTGAGTTCATCAAGAATGTCTATAATTGCAAGAAGTTGTATCTTCTCCATGTCATTCACTGCCGCTAAATCAGATAACTTCTTGACAGGTTCAATAAAACTACTAAGTTCGGATTTTGATGAATATGCAGTGAGCTTGGCATTTGAAGTGTCAGAATATGAACTGTAGGCAAACTGGTTAAAGTCCTCTTGGAACTGTGAAGATGATGTCATAGAACTAGAAACTCCACTCCAGTGGAATCCTTGATCAGTTGAACCTTTTGACAAATTTCCTTCAAAATATTTTGATAAAAGGATTTGTGGAACAATTTGACTGGACTTTGTTAAGCTACATGTTGCCGCAGAATCATCTTTACAATTAATATATTCAACCAGATGCCGCACAGCTCTACATGCACGTTTCCAATTGCCTAAATAGATCAAAGGTTAAACAGGGAAAGTTACTACATTAGAAGCTTCATTAAAAGATGCAGTTCACGGCAACTCAATAAAGTTCCTATAGTAATATCCAGGCATATTATCAAATATTCAGAGGGTAACTGCAAAAAATAATTTGTTAATAGAACCAACTATTAGCTGAAATGCATTTGAAAAATGAAAATCATGCAGCACGGTAGCAGCTGCAGCACTCTTAATGAGGAAAAGAGAAACAATAATACATGCCTGATAAGTAGCAAATATAGCAAATCTAAATTATTCAAATGATGGATATAGGCACTAGGCAGACAGACAAACTAGTCGTATTGCATAAAGTGATCAACTTTTTTTTAGATTCATAAATTAATACTAATTATTTCAAACAGAATCCTTTAATTTTTTCCAAGTCTTTTTGTCATCAAGATGAGCAGTGCATAGCGCAGGCTACAGGTATGGTCTGAAGAGAGAATATAGGTGTGCATAGCGCAGGCTACTATGACCTCTTCATATACTAGTTAGGCCCCAACTGATAGCTTAAGCCTTTGGGTTGGAGTAAGTTTAACACATATAAAGTACATACATTATAAGTAATAAAGGGAGCAAAAATCCTAACATGGCATTGTAAACCAATTGAGTTCTCGTTGTATTTCGCAAATCTTATTCTTGAATTGCTGATAAAAAAATCTTATTCTTGAATCTAAATAAAAATCATTATCTGTTTTGACCAAAATATAAAACCCCATTGCCATGTTGATAAGCAAATATTTATATAAAAGAGATTATTGTGTTCTTCAAGAAAGTTATTGCTATAGTAGTAGATATCAATGAAGATATGGTTTGTCATTCATCTGAGTAAATCAGATACTGTTGGAACCAGTATTGCAATAGCTCAGACAAACTTCAAGATTCTAAAGCTCAAAATTGTATAATTAGAAAGTTAACGAAACAAGTAAACTGCTAAATTGCAATACCTGAATAGATATTCATTAATAGGGCCTCGGGGTGATAAATAGGCAAAGATCCACATAACTTCTCCGATAATTCAGTCATGCTCCAAAAAGGAAGCTTGCTGTCAAAGCCATGTTTTAACAGTGTCCTTGATGCGAATAAACTACTGCAGAGCTGATCAATTTGTGGCCTGAGCTTGTATGATTCTCTACTATCTTTTACAGATAGTTCTTTGAAATCACAAATGCAAGAGTCAGTGAAAATTGCAGGTATGATGTCTTTATCCATGCCAGGATAGTTACCAAAAAGGTTGTCCTTGATATAGTTAGGATGCAACTTATTGTGATGTTGCTTATCCAGTAAGAACAACCACTGGCTAAATAGACAAAAGTAATTATCATGTACAACCACAGCTGATGCCCTAGGTCCCCATAGTAAATGAACTATAGGTGAAGGGACATGAGCAAAGGCAATGCATGTCCAAATTGGTATTTTCTCAGATCTTCCAGAGTGCAACATAGGTAGGCTGCCACAATGCCGCTGGCCATATATGCGCAACTCTTTCTGCATGCAAACTCCGAGCAATAACTGACCATTTCCAATGGTTAACCACTTTAGATCAACAATGTCACCATGAAGAGATATAGTTTCTTCTAACATGAAACACCCTGTTCCTGTAAGGGGTATAGAGTCCCATATTTTAAGAGTGTCCATTTTAGCCGAGTGGCTTGCTGCACCAACAGTTGCAATCTTGCGACCACATTCAGTCAAGCATATTGTCCTAACGGGACCATGATGTGCAACAAACATACCCACTAGTTCCCATTCTGCATGAGAGGTTAATGACTTACTAGGATTGCTTCTCCACAGTTTCAAACTACCATCAGAGCAGCCGGTAGCAATGATATAAGCTGGACCATTGCTCCATGGGAAATTGGTAGAAACCTGATATTTTTGTATAGGAGGAAATATGCTACCTGGGCAGATCACAGCAAAACTTGTAACACGATCACAGGTGTGGGGATCTGGAAACCTTGGCGAGCAAGGATTGACACCAAGACAATATCTTTTACCTGCAATGACATTTTTAAAGTTCTGTGTGTTGCATTCACCAGCATTCTTACTATCAACATTACAATAACAGCAACCTCCATTAATATCACAAGAATGCAAAGTGATTTCCCATGAAAGAGCCTGAAACCCATTCATCCATATCCCTAAAAGCATAAATCTATTAAACCTAAGGGTTTCATTACATGTAGAAGGCAAATGACTGCAAAAGATACTGCTGGGACCATCCTCAGAGCAGTTATCAGTAAAAGGGATAGTGCATAACTTGTGACATCCTATATTTCCTTCTTGACCCTGAGCAACCTTGACTATAAAGCAGTCAACACCTCCAACATGGCCCATAAGAAGAACCCGATCTTCATCCAATATTAAAGATGCCCATGTCAAGCTTACATATTTAGGAAATGAAACTTGAGTGTCATGTTTTCCACAAAGCTTCCATGAAGGAACAAAAACAGGAAGGCCAAAATCATAATTTGTAATTGAAGAAATGGACCAAAATAGCAGCAATCCATTTGAATCTATTGAAACAGCAAGTTCCACTTCACTCCTAGAAGGATGTGGAACAACTTGCAAAATTTTCCTAGTATGGCCATCCAGATTTAAATCTCCATTTGTAGAACATGCTAATGAATTTTCTGTCCTTGACTTATTTATGGATCCATCCTCTACACCATTTGCTGTTCCATTGTACAAATGTGACCAAACCAAGGCATTAGAACGTAGTGAATGAACTGAGGATAATGTAGCTGGTGGACCAGATGAACAGATTCTCTGAATGACAACCTTATTAAGAAGTGTCAAGTCTTCAACATTTGAACAGTCATACCTATGAAGATTTCTTGTTTCAAGACGCTGTGATTCTTGTCTCTTCCATAATGTAACTCGTGGGAACCTCAAAGGAGAAACATCATCAAGACAGTGGATGGCCCAGAAAGTAGCACTTGTTCCAGGCCCAAATCCAACTAACCACTCACATCTGCCAGCGTTATCATGTTCATCTCTTTCTGTGGACAAAAAAAGGTTTGCTTCTTCATCAGTTCTTATTATACCCCCAGTTTCAGTTGCCCATGTCACGAACAAGTTTATGCCAAGAGCCCCATCTAAGACTTGGTTTATCTCAATTACAGCAACAGCACAATATGAATGCCTCATAGTCTTCTGCTCACTGATATCCTTGTTAGCTTTTCTGACCCTTCCAGTGTCTATCTCGGTCCATAACCTTACTGTTCCATCTAAGCAACAAGTTAGCAGCACATGCCTGGGTGAATGTTTTGCATCTCTATCTGGTTGCCTTTTTATTGATGGTCTCCATTGGATCATTAGGACGGGTTGAGGGTGATGCAGCTCAGTCTTCTTATATTCTGATTTCCCATCGCTGTGACATATTGAAACAGTTTTGCTGGCCTCATAGATTGATGATCCTACACTGTTTAGTTCATCAGTAAAAACAGCAGATGCTGAAGGTCCCTCAATAAACCAGGTTGAAGAAACTAGAGTCTGAGGCTGAGCTGTTCTGAACTTCCAAGCTATTTCCCATGCCCTGCTCCTGTGTTTCCACAGAACCACCTCAATTCCTCCAGAAACTAACCCATCTCCGGATCCGGTCCATTCAATAGCCTCCACCTTTGTAGATTGTACAAGTAGTGCAGTCTGGCTCCAACAAAAAGAACCTGAATATGAGTAAGAGAAATTTAAATTTAATTTTTTAGATGTCTAGAGAAGAGAAGGATCAATACATAGATACACTACTTATTTCTGTAATCATGGAATTTGCTGTAGCACGCTTCACTATCAGAGAGTGCCATAAGTAGGTCAGCATTTAAAATTTATCTTGTCAAATTTTCGGTATAAAATATATGTTCTTTCTTGAACTAGTTGCTTGACTTGGTTTAACTAGGAAAATCTCTTGGGATCATATATAGTTAATTGTCCCAAGGAACTTGTTAGCATCTGTTGTTCACTATCCCTATTTTTCTACTCCATTCATGGAAACAAAACTGCTCCTATGTGTTACATAAAAGCTACACCTACTAGTCATTTTTGACCTTCACTTGTCCTTTCCCACAAATGGGAATGATAAGCGAACCCAGAAGCAAGAAAACAGCATAGATAAAGCATTGCATATGGATTTGTTTGCAATCATTTTGTTGTTACTAAATTTAGTTCCAAATCCTCCATCTAACAAAAAAGGCACCGTTTAGGTAATCCGCAAGAGCAGAATCCTCATTTCATTTTCCTTATTCGAAATTTGCAGAGAAACAGAAAAGTGAAGTCCACACCGACCTTTGGAATTCAGCGAATCATGTGAGAAGACGGAGATAGAATTGCCCAAGGCGGCGGCGACGTCCCCTTGTGAGGACCAGGAAACTGCAGCTACGGAGGCGGAAGGGTCGCCGGAGAGCTGGAATACTTGGCGGAAAATGGGGCCGATTAGGGTTTCATGGGGAGAAGGGAAGTGAGAAATGACGCAGAGGGAGGAGGCTCCGTATGCGACCCAGGAGGAGGAGCCACCAAAGTGGGGCAGCCAGTCGATGACTGGGCCGTGGCCGGATCGGTTAGGCGCCGGAGGGATCACGTCGGATCTCAGCAGAGGAAGAGGAAGGTGCTCCATGGGATCCATTGAATTCTCAGTTACGCCAATTGGGTCTGCCATTTTCTGTGCTCCCATCAGAGAGCTTGTGAGAATAAGGAGAGCAAGTATATACCAGTGCCTCGCCACATATATGTTGAGAATACCATTTTGTGTATGTATTCGGGGAAAATGTCATTTAGGGGAGACCGGGTCAAACTCATAAAATAAACCAGCAGCGTGGTCTAATAGTTGGTATTGTTCAATTGGTTTCAGATCAAGGTTCGAGTCTTGGCATAGTATTTGAGTGAGGTGAGTTGAAGGGTAATTAGGAAAATGAGTAATATTAAAAAAAAACTCAGCATAAAATTGATTAGTTTTAAGTTTAAGTGAAAAGAAATTGGTACGCGTGGATTTTGCATAATGTTCGATTGGAGAATTGAGTTGACGATAATAATTTTTATTTCGATTCCGATGACATTTGTATGAGGTGCATGCAAGGGCAGAACTAGAAATTTTGAAAAGGGGAGGCAAACTTTCTATTAAATGGGTAGAAATTTTAATAAGATTTTGATTTTCGAGTTTATCCACTAAATATTTTGTTTAAATTTGTTTTAATCAAGTTCGAGCAAAACATTTAACTTTAAGATTTCATTAAGTAAAAATATTTAAATATATAATTTTTTTTGAATAATATAGGTGAATAAACAAAAATTGTAAAACAAACAATG
>JAYMTP010003112.1:0-17758 GCA_036897365.1 Geranium brycei | reverse complement strand
CCGATACCCGACTACCCAACCGAGTCGAGTATCGGGTCTGAGTTTTCGTACCCAACTCCAACCGAGTCGGGTATACCCAACCCGACTCAGTGGACAGCCCTAATCTGAACCATTGTTGTACCCAGTTTCCTCATTCATTAGAGTATTGACACTCATTACAATCCGACTAATCATTACACTTTTATTATAAGAATTGAATTATATGTTGTTTATTTGTGCAAAAATATACGTGGTTCGTGCAAATACACGACTAGTTGTGTTCCCAACGTGCAATAAATTTTAAAGCATAATTACGTCTCCGAGGACATTTTTTGTTATGAATTTTTCCTATCTACCCTTTAACCCACTCTACCCAAATACCGTGATGAGCATCGAACCCTAATTGAAATTAGGGAGCGAGCAGTACTTACCACTAGGTCAAGCTCAAACTGGTGAAAATGAAACTAAATTAATTTGGCATAGCATGCTAGGAGAAATTAAAGTAAAATGTGGCTCCAAATAACTTTTGTCTGAGAAACGTGAATTGTTGCTACATGAATTTAAGACTTGTATGGCAAAATTGTTGGCAAAGAATAATTCATTGAAGTGAGTATAAATTTTGTTGTATATATGTATTCACAGTTATTATTCCTTAAACCCCAAAAAAAATCAGGTCTATAACAATTACTCAACAATCAATTGGGCCTCCCTTGATCCACCGTGACGAACACACTCGCCAGAACCTCCCTGTTGGCCTCCACCACCACCCTATTCTCCGACACATTCCTCAGGGCGTGGCTCGGAAACCCGCCGCCGCCGGCGCTCATCGAATACTGCACGTGCTTGATCATGTCCGGGAACAAGAGCACCGGGTTAAAATCCACCGTCCACGTGGTCCCGTTCCCCTGCACGGACGCCCTGGCGACCGTCGATCTCACCCTCATCCCCCTTACGTTGTTCCCGTCGACCAGGACCTGCCCCACCCGCGTGAACCGCCCGTCCAGCCGCACGATCTCGACCCCCTTGTCCGACCCGGAGAACATGTTGTTCACGATCGTCACCCCGTTGGCGACGCCGTTGACCGACTTGAGGGTGACGTAGGCGTCGCCGAGGAAGAAGGAGTTGGAGATGTCGAGCTGGACCGGGTCCTCCGCGACGATCCCGGTGAAGTCCAGGTAGCAGTTTACGATCCGGGTCTGGGTCAGGCCGGGCAGCCGGAGGTAGATCCCGGTGCCCCCGAACCCGGCGGCCTTGTTGTAGCAGTGGACGCCGGAGAGCGTGTTGGCCTGGCCTGAGACCTGTTAGATGCGTGGTTAGTACATAAGCCTAAATTATAAATTATCAAACGAACATGCCTACACGATGTAAACAAATAAATTTGCACCATGACGCCCACTGCGGCGGAGAAGATGACGACATCGGTGACGGCGTTGTCGTTCCCCATCAGGTCGATGGCTGTGCCGGAGAAGTTGCGCTCGCCGTGGTCGCCGCCCGCGGTGATGTGCTGCCCGAAGAAGGAGTTGCGGATGTAGGTCTCGTGCCCGCTACGGACCATGATTCCGGTGGTGGCGAAGTGGGTGATGTAGCAATTGTCGATGCTCGTCCGGAGCGAGTTCACCACCGAGATCGCTCCTCCCCTGTAGTTGCAGTCCAGCATTAGGTCCCTCATCGTCACGTACTCGAAATCGTAAGAGGCAGAGCTCGAGCTCGACGACAAATCGATCAGGTACCCGTCATCCGGAAAGTCATCGGAGGCTCGGATTGTCCCTCCGTGAATCTAATTACCACAAAGATGTAAATCAGTTAATCAGTCGACCTATCAGCTTAAGCTTTTAGGGGAGTTAAACCAAAATAGTAGTTTCCGTGAAATTGAGGGAATGAAAGTTAATATTGGGTACCATGAGATTGCCAACTCCGGCAGCCGGAAGGTGGAGGGGGCGGCTGATCCGGTAACAGCCGCCTCCGAGGTTGACCTGAGCGCCGCCGAGGTCGGCGATGCCCTCAATCAAGGAGCGTTCGTTGACGACCTCAACGGCGGCGGAGATTGCATCGAGAATCGCTTGCGTGCTGTCCACCTGGCAGGTCGGATCGGCGCCGAATTGGGTAACCAGAAACAGCCGCGGATTTGTCGGAACCTGAATTGTCACGAACATCACGTGATTCATGTCAGCACACTTTTCTTCCTTGAGTGCCAACAAACCAACAAACCAGTACTAACTAATTACTTACCAGAGGAGATGATGGGGATGGAGATGGAGACGGGATCGGCGACGGAGGGATCGAGTCGCGGCGAAAGATCGAGGCCTTGAAGGCCTCGAGCTTCCGGAGCTGGTTGCGATAGGGGTCGTCGGAGATTGATCCTTCAGCCTGTATGGTAGTAAAAATGGAGAGGGTGGACAGAAGCAGCAAAGCATTTCTTGACATTGCTGCTTCTGTAAATTTGATTTTGTTATGTTAGTGTTAAAAAGAATAGGAATGGATTGTAGAGAAAAGCATAAATGAAGGTAATGTATATAAGTGAGAAAGGAGGAGGGAGGGAGGAGAGAAAGGGGGTGAAAATGTAAAGAGGAGGAGAGGTAAAGATTTAATAAGAAAATGGAACATGATCTTTTTTTCTCATAAGCACACACCTAAATTGGTGGCCTCTTCTTACCCTCTTTTTTTCTTCAGAATTTTCTTTTCTTTGACTGTAAATAAGCAGCTGCCAACTTCCCACTTTTGGGACCCAAACAAACAACTTTCATGATGCGTGTAAGGTATTCTTACAAAGTAAGTATCTATGGAACTTTTGTATATATTTCCAGGAAAAGAAGAAAGGCACATTTGCTAGGTTGTATATGTAACATTGGTCTTGGATTTGATAAATTATAATATTCACTTTTTGACAATTTTCAATAGAAAAATATTTACTATCTTGTTTTTAAAATAACATCCCAACTGTTTTGGTCTCACACTTAAAATAAAAAAATAGTGGGTTGCAGCTTGTTAAGAAGGATGTGAAGAGTTTTGTAGGATAATGTAATATTTCAAAAAATATAAATTACAAAAAGTGGTTGCATACTTTTATTTTGATAAAATATGAAGGAGAACTTGCCCTTTTGTCTAAAATGACCAAGATGCATCTGTCCCAAGTATTTTCACATAAACAAAAACCAACATTTCATTAATAAGGTGAACAACATACTAAGACATAATAAGATTTAGGGATAATTTCAGACATCACCCTCTAAAATAGGTCAAATCTCACACAACACCTCATAAAATTATTCTTTTTACTTACACCCTTTAGAATAGGCCAAAATCTTCAGTTGGACTCTTCTGTTTGATTTCGTTCATGACTGTCAAAAATTCAGTTTAAAAAACAAAAATGCTCTTACTCTTGTTTTAAATTTTCAAATGTTACCTTCACTCTTTCTCTCTTTTTCCCCAGCCATTTGTTTTTTTTTTCTCACACTCTTCTATTTCTCCACCTCCATCAATGGAGTTCCAAATCAAGATCTCTCAAATCATTCAAATTCCACTCTAAAATCCTCTTCCCCACACGCCTAAAATTCGCAATACCCATATTCTTACAATGATTAACTTAAGCTTGAGCTCGTCCAAATCTAGCATCCATGGATCCAAAATTCAAAATTTGACAATGAAGGGTTTAATCCCAAAATCCCATATAAACTAAAAATAATGCAGAGAATTCAATCAAGTGGAAACAATTTATATATCTTATATCTACTCAAATTTGAGTGATTCAATAGTAGACTGGGTACGAAATTCCCAACATAAATTCACAATCAAGTACCGATAAAATTCGCATAAATTCCGTTCAATCTGTGAATTTTGAGCATCCTATTATACGAATCCAACCAAAATCAAACAAAAAACACACAAATCGTAAAAATCAATGAGCCAAAAATCTCAAATCTTCATAAAAAATCATCAGCGGCACTTATAGATTGCAAGAATAAGATATCAAAGCTTTGGAGCTCGGATTGCAATTTCTATTGAGTTTGGTTGTGGATCCATGCACCACCGTATACATTGAGGAGCGTGGGAGGAACGAGCGTGTTAACGAGGACGAAGTCAAACCAGGAGCCGATGTCAGAGGGGTTTTTATCGCCGACGCCGGCGAGAAGGCTGTCAACGTCGGACTGAGGCGGCGGATTGGAGGAGGCGGAGGAGATTCTGCCGCCGCTCACGGTTTATTGAGAGGTCTTGATTTGGGGACGGCGGAGAGGTCTCGAACCACGGCGGCGGAGGGGCCTTCAGGGGGTTGGCTCGCCGCATTTGCAATAGGTGGAGGAGATGGACGGTGGCTGGGAGGAGTTGGGGCAGTCCTGTTCGTGGTTTACGAGTTCCATTTGTAGGATTTTGGGGATCGAGACTCTGATTAATGGGTTATACAGAGGAAGAGGCCTAGGAGCAACAATGTCAATTTTGGTAAATTGGAGATGGAGAGCAGAGAAAGTTCTAAAACAAAGTATGGGTTCCGTTTTTGGGCTTAGGACAATTGGAGAAGAAGAGAGAGAAAAAGTGTGAGTAAGATTTGAAAATTTAAAACAAAAGTAAGGGCATTTTTATCTTTTAAACTTAAGTTTTGACAAACATGCACAACATCAAACGGAAAACTGAGATTTCCGCTTATTTTACGGGGGTGTCGCTATAAAGAATAATTTTAAAGGGTGTTGTGTGAGATTTGACCAATTTTAAGAAATGATGCCTAAAATTATCCTTAGAATTTGACCTATTTTACAAGGTGATGTCTAAAATTATAATTGTACACTCACGAAATCCAATTCTTTTATATTTTGGCAAATTTCTAAATCTGATTGAAACATTTAACTAGGTAAATGGAAGAAATAAGACATCTATACTAAGCTTATTTGATATTTTACTAACATATTAGTTCAATTAGATATTTAATTTTTTTTATGCGTGATACTAATATACTAATTACCATAAAATAAAGTCAAATAAGTTGGGTGAGATGTGAAGGTTATGAATTGGGTTAAATCTGGATTTGACTCGCAAATCGAGATATTTTTTTAATTTGAGTGTGTTAATTAAACCATCTAATAGTCACTAGCATTAACTTAACTACATCAAGCTACGTATCACAGCATTGACTGCATCAGTATACTGAGCCATATTTTCTCCTTAGACGGTAGAGCTTAATTAATTAATCAACATATTTTGGTGGATATTTTTTTTGAATCATTCGCTGAGCCCACATGCAAAGAAATCAATGGCCGGCCATGGAAAATGTTCTAGTTTCGTGTCATCGTACGAGGCATGGTCCTTGTACGGAATTGAAGAACGAGAAGCTGTTTGTTCCTGATTTTTGAAGATTCTTATATAAAAACATTATATATGACTAGTGGAGTTAGAAAATTAATGCAAATTTTACACATAAATGAAATTAAATAAAAGAAAAATCAACTGAGTCGGGCTTGATGGTCCAGCTACTTGTTCCCTGAGTCTGGCTTGTATTTCTTGCGTTCAGTGATCTTTTCGACACGGTTTAGAGTTAGTTAACGCAATTAATGTTCTTGGGAGACTACGGTTGTATGAAACACATATATTCTTAAGTAAATAGGTCTCAAGCCTTGATAGAAATCACCCCAACAAAGATCGAAAAGTTGTCTGGCAAAATCCGGTACTGTCGATGCATCTGTTTCGCTCCAAACAAAGTTCCTCCAATCAAAATCAAGCTCCAACCAAAACAACAAAGTCGTAGAAGACGAGAAAAAGAATCCAACAAATAAAAAATCAGAATTTTTGGAGGTCTTAAGCTCCTGCTATATTCTACAGACAGTAGCAGTATAGATTCATCATCAACAAATGTGCTTCGCTCCGAACGAAGTTCATACGGCCATAATCAAGTCTCAGACAAAATTATAAAGTTGTAGAGAACCAAACGAAAAATCCAACACCATTAAGATCAAAATTTTCAAACATTTGAATCTCCTGTTTTACCCTTTGGGTAGTAGCAGAACAAATTGTAACTTTTTGTAAATATTTATTAGGGAAAATGACAGTTTACTACAACTATACATGTTTCACACTTTGACACCCTAACCTTTGTTTTTTCTTTTTTAATACCCTAACCATAAGTTTGAGACAGCTGTTAGCATTCTGTTAGATTTAATGGGGAAAATGAGTCACATGTTATCACGCGATACCTAAAATACTTAAACTACCATTGGCTGGAAAAAAATAAAAAATAAAATAAAAGAAGAACAGTAGGGTCTTCTCCGACAAGCTCACGGCGACCTCCGGTATATGCTAATAGTGTATGATGTCTTCAATTATTGCCGATCAAAAAAAAAAGTTTCCATTAACATAGTTAACATACATTTCTTAAACTCATAATTGGTGTACTAAAAAGATAGAAAAAAAATGAAAGTATTAAATTGTAAGATAGTTATAGTTAAGTGTACTAAAGCGTCATTTTTCTTAATTTTTAATATTATTTTCGTTGTAAACATGATTATTGTTTATGGACTAATAGATTGTCTAACAATTGTCGAGTGATTATGTTGATGTGAGTGGACATATAGTATCTATGAATACTACTATAGATATAATTATTTTTCTAGTGGTTTTAAATTCTAAATCGTCTAAAAAACATTGATGGCTGTAATTTATTTAGAAGAGAAACATAATAAATTATTTCTGAGTTATAATCATATTATCAAATTAAAGTGAATATTTTAATTCAAAAAATTAAGATGATATCGAGTTTCCAATTCATACAGTCATAAAGTCTACTGAATTATCCTTAATGATATTTAAAATCTAATATTTCAGGATTTGAAATCAAATATGATAATTCAAACCCTATTTGGGTACATCCAGATCCAACTAACACTCGAAGACTGAATAAAGGTGGTGTGTATCATGGAAATAACACAGCTAACATAGGTTGCACCAAACTTGTGTCATGTGCCCACTATTTGGGCTCCATCTGTTTGCATTTCACTTACTTCCACCAATTCCATGGTGGGTTCTCAATTAGGTAGTTATAGATGTTCTAACCATTAAACTATCATGTTCTATTTCTTATAATCTTTCATGTTTGACATAGATGTGTAGTTGGTACAAGAAGAGTAAATGAGTTTTAAACTCTGTTCACACAAGTTTTAGTCTGTTAATTTATAAACAGAACGTATGCATGATATAAACTTTACACAATGTTCACGTTCTGTTTATATCAGTTATCGTGCAAAAAGACAAGAATTGCCCTTCACACTTCGTGCGCGCTAATGCACTCTCGCCAAATCAACAACCACAATTCAGGTTCAGGCAGTTTGTATCCAGATCTTTGTTTGTATTTGATTTCACCTCTACTTGATTAAATGTTGATAATGTAAGTAGCACTTGATATACATTATTAATTTCAATTTTAGCAATTGATGGAATGGTCAATCATCAAATTAAACTGATGCTCTTTGTGACCTCATTGACTTGGTGATCAATTGGTACTATAAAGTGATGAAGTGGAGTACTTGATTAGAGAAGGTGCAATTAACAAGATAATTAAGCTCTGTGACCTCACTGACTTTGTTTGGATATGAGGCAGTTGATTGCTTCAACTTCAAGAAAACAACCCTTAAAAGAACACTTGTTTGCTTGTAGTCGAACCTTTCGTTTGGTTATTAAAGCTTTTATCAAAATAATAATAATTACTATATGAGAGTATAGGGCATTTTTGGAGTACAATGAGTCACACAAATGTCTATTTGATTGCCAAATTGGCTATCATGTTAATTAAGAAGGTGGGTAAGAGTAGGTGGATTTTATTTAGATTCATTGCTTGCAACAAAAAAAAGGTGAAAGCAACCACTAATTTGGATTTCATCAATTGTAGACGATGTTCACTTCAATTTTGATGCTGTGCCATTGTTTTGTTTTTGGAAAGATTGTTCTTATATTAGTTCAAACATTTTATTTAGTTTGTTGTTAAAATAAATACATTTTAGGAAAAAGTACGGATAATTATTTTCAATTATACGTCATTTCTACTCAAATACACTCAACTAAGATTTGAGTACACTCAAGTTTGATAAATTCTCATATATTAAGTTTTTTTGATGATAAATGTTAAGTTTTAAAGTGAAAAATCCAAAATGTTGTTTGACTAAAAGTTTAATTTTCAGAACTAAGAACCTAATTTTAAAATCTAAAATTAGATTTTTACTCACAGATATTTTCATCTTCCATCCAAAAACTTAACATATGAAAAATTGATAAAACTTAGGTGCAAGAGAATGACCCAAATACTTGAGTGCATCTAAATTAAAATGGGTTTTAGTTAAGAATAATTATAGGTACTTTTCTCTACATTTTATAAAATAGGAATATTTGGCTTTTTGTTTTCGTATATAAGATCAAAATTGAATCCAGTGATAACCTCTGTATATAGTTGCACACCGATGCCACACAATCAGCCCGTTCGGCCCAAACCCAAGCATATACAAACAATTTGATTTTTAATTGGGCCTTGTGCTCTTTTGCAGGCTTGGCCCAGGTGGTGTCTCTTCTATAGGTTCCAAAGGTTTGAGGTAAATTAAAAATATAAATTGGTCAAATTGTACTCTATTCATGTGCTGAATTTTCAATGTGTTACTGGATTAATTTATCTTCAAAGAATGTGGGGCAGGGTATAGTCACTTCATCTCTAGTAGAAATTTTGAAATCTTTTTCCAAATCCTGTTAATTATTTGCTCCAATCTGATCGAGGACAATAGATCCCGTCGGGCTTGGGGAACAATGCCATCCCCAATCTTTTTTTTAAAGGTTTTATATGTGGAATGTTTAAAAATTAGGTCTTTGGGACACAAAAATAACTGGAACATGTGTAGAAAGGTGTTTAGTTGAAGGTAATATATTGGAATTTTTTCTTTGCTCTAATGAACATGTGTGCATAATAGTTTAAGTGAGGTAATTTATGTAGAGATAGTTCTACTATATGATCTGAACCAAAATTTGTGAATTGTGCATTAATTTCATCCTCCAGTTTGATGAAATAAACATCTTTTATAGCTGAGCTACTCTAATCAGACTTACAATACAAATACAGACCAGAAATGAGACTAGGTTAGCAACATCCTAAGTTTATCCATCCTTCATAGAAATGTTTGTAGCAAGAAAAGATGAGGTAAGGTCCTCATGGATAATGATAGAAACTACCTACTTCTGGATGATGATGATAAAATTTGGATATATTCCTATTTAGAATAGGAATATATCCAAATTGTAGATTAAAGCTAAAATTGTCATGCAATCAAGTAAAAAAATTTAATGATTCCTATAAATAAGCTAAAAATCATGAAATTAAATAGGATATTCACCAAAAGGGTACAATGGACAAATCACATGTTTCAAAATTCAAACCCTAAGAAGACATTAAATGACGCTTATTGACCATATTATCCAGCTTATTTCATTTGCAGAATCGCATCAAGCAGAACAACCATGGCCTCCGAAGCTCCGATCATGAACGAGACATTCAACCATCAAACCATTGATACCACGATCATGAACGAGACCTCTGATCACAACAACACAGGTTAGATGCCATATCAAACTCTGTCTACCATTATATCATGCTATTTCAGACACAGATTTGCTTCATCATGATATGATGATGTCACGTTTCAATATTAGTAATATGTCATGATCTATGTTGCAGGTGATGATCTGTGTTTGGTCGATGATGTCTCAGATGTTGGTACGTAAATGTACATTGAAACTTGAGAATTTTGCTATGAAATATTCATGCAGATATTTGACCACTGTTTTGTTCAACGTAACTGATCAAATTGAGTGTGTTTCACAGATTCCGATGAGTATCAATCTTCGAAGGATTTGCAGGTGTGGCATCGCGATATCTGTCGGCAAGGGATAATTGAAAATGAAATATCCATATTTCAAAGATGAGTTTGTATGAAAATGAGAGATGTAAAATAAACAATGAAGATTAAAAAATTTGGAGCTACATGGGGGAAATGATTTAACTAGAAAGGAGGTACCTAAAATGAAAATGAAGTAAGTTAATAGTGAAACTAAGCAGAAAAATATTGAAATAGCAATTGATATAATTTTGGAAAGATCGTATCATTAATGTGATAAACAAGGAAAAAATCGGTTGATCGATGAAATGAGCGAATTCTTATACTAAGCCGTTAGGGTTTACACAAACCCTCAACTGATTTGGAAATAATCGTACTAATAATGGGATATACGTGGAAAAAATTAGATTTAATTAACTCTCCGAGATTTTCGAAATTAGGGATCTCGCTCAATGCGTGTTAAAATTACAACGATGCCCCCGTCTCTTTGTAAAATGACTGTTTTAAATTGGTAATCTATAGAAATTACTTAAAATTACACCGAAAATTTCAATTAAATATGGTCCATATATTTTCAAATCCAACGACATCAATGAATTCGTAGATTCTCGTGTAAAGGTGCAGTTCTCACTAGATTGTGACCCAAACTCTCATTTCACATTAAATCAATATTTGAATTTTGTATGATTTTTTATGAGGGATATTTTGTCATTTTTAAAAATAATAATGAAATCTTTTAAAATTTTGACTCCTATAATAAAGTGAAAAAATTAATAATTAGGATAGCACATCAACAAAAACACAGTTACTCCTTCAAAAAAAAAAAAACAAAAACACAGTTACACAAACTGACTATATTTGGATATAGTGAATAAACATTTTCTCATTTTATGATACATATGATACAAAATAGTATATGGAACATTTTGCATGATTAATAACAAATATTTATCAGAAATTGTTACTGTGTTTATAACAACAATTATAAACACAACTGACCTTGCAAGGAGCTCCACAGGCACAGACCCAATCAATCAGCTAATTGGCTACTGCTCAGTGCTCACTCTCTCATCTTCAATGCGGATATTGAAATCCACCCAACGCTCTCAACGACCCCGTTGAATTCACTCCTCCTTATTTTCCCTTTCTTTTTCTCACTTTTGTTTGGTTACTGGGAAATATGAGAAGAAAATTCAAGTCACCTTTTGAGCTGTAATTTTCTTTCCATCCTTTACTCGTTTTCTGGGTTCCCAAACAGGGGACGAGGGTTTCACTTCTTTTTCATTTTCCTTTCTGGGTTCTGAGCATAACTTCGGTTCATTGAAATTTGTACGGGCGTTTAGGGGTTCTGAATTTGGAGTCCTGGGTATTGAACTTCGTGCTCAATTCGGCGACCCTTGATTTCTGGGAAGGTTCTTGCTTGTGTGTTGGTTTTGCAGGACGGTGCTTTGGTCCTCAGATTGCTCATGTTTGCGTTTCTAGGGTTTGTCATATTGCTCTGATGGGAGTGAGAATGAGGCTCTTGCATCTGCAGTGTCTTCTGGTTTTGGTTACTTCTTCTTCTTCCCTTCCGCTTGTGCTTTCTGATACTGTAAGGAAAAAAGTCTCATTTTGTTCATTTTTTAATGCAGGTTCAATACCTTACTTTCGTAGCTAAATTCTGATAAGTGATTCTGGTTTTGTAGGTCTCTAATGTATCATTCAGTGTGAAGTCGAATGCATCAGAGAATGGAGATCATAAATGTAAGAGTAAATGTTATTTCCTCAGTGAAATTGTTTTCATAAGTGTTATCTCCTCGTTAGTCAATCTTATATTATAAGGATCATAGGAACGGCAATTAGCTTATTTGGCGTAGCAAAATGATTTAGGATTCTGGATAATGGACCTGTGGTAAGCAATACGGTATTAGCTGTTCTGATCTCTTAATTTCCTTGTAGAAAGCATTAATATGCAAAAGAATGAGAAACGGATAATTAAGTAATTTATTTGATTAACTCGTTCCCGGTGCTTCATGGACTTGAGTTTTATTATTCTCATGCTAACAAGGTAATTCAGCATAGTAGGCGACAACGTTTTGATAAAATGCAAGATTCGTTTTTCATGTTGTCTCTGACCAGTGGGTCTCCCAATGAACTAGAAATATATATCCATATTGATTACTCTAATTATTCATTTTGTCATAGTTTTCGTGAAAGTTATGTTCTTGTTAGTTATTCCTATACATAAATGTTTCACTTCCCAATGGTCAATGCTTCTGGTTGGGTATAAGTCTAAATAAAGGGATGGACACAAGAATTGTACAAATGGATCTCAAATAAGCAGGATATCTTCAAACTGTTACATTCTTCGGAGGAGTTAGTGTTGTCATAAAGTCACTAATGCACTCAACTAGTTTTAAGAAGGAAAATGGAGTACAGTTTAACTGTCCTATTATCAATGGAGTTCTTGTAAAATCGCAAAATTTCGTTCAACATTGTCTAATGTGCTTATATAGTTTCTTGTAAAACTTGTCGTAACTCGTAAGTACTATATTGAAATACTTCATCTTTATGTGCACAGCACCATGCCCTTCTGGTTGGGTTTTAGGTCCAAATCAAAAGAAGTGCTTTCATTACGATGAAAGCTCTCTTACATGGAATGATTCAGAAAATCAGTGCAAAGAATCTGGTGGGCACTTGGCAGCGTTGACTTCAGTCCAAGAATTAAGTTTTGCACAGGAGCTGTGTGTTCACATTTCCAAGGTCTGCTGGGTTGGAGGAACAAGCCTCAACTCTACTGTAGGTTCAGCTTGGAAGTGGTCTGATAATTATTCGTACTGGAATGCGTCTATCTTTCATGGGATATCCAACTGCAGCAATCGGTCTTGTCACTCTAATAATTCTATAAACTCTTGTGCGCTAGTAACTGAGGGGTTCAAATCTCTCATGGGTGAAAGATGCAATGCGTCTCATGCATTCATTTGTATGCTTGCTATTGGTAAATCTTCACCAAATACTTGTTCCTGTTGTTTTCAAGTCACTGAGATCTTACTCTATTGTTTTATATATTTTGTATTTCAGAGAACAAATGTTACCATATGCACTGCCATCGGGAATATCTTATAATCCTTGCAGTTGTTAGTGGCTTGATCCTTTGCACAACTCTAGCTGTTGTTGTGTGGCTCCTTGTATACAGGCGGAGCAAGAGACGTCGGAAATCTCGTAAGTTATCTAATCCTGCCGCCGTTGCATTAGTTCCCCCATCCTGGAGGGTCTTTGCAAGAGAAGAATTGAGGTCCATTACGAAGAACTTCAGTGAAGGAAACCGTCTGCTTGGAGATGCCAAAACAGGTGGCACATATAGTGGCCTACTGCCTGATGGATCAAGGGTGGCTGTTAAGAGGTTGAAAAGGTCCGGTTTTCAGAGGAAGAAGGAGTTCTATTCTGAAATCGGAAGGGTTGCCAGGCTTCACCATGCTAATTTGGTAGCTGTGAAAGGATGCTGTTATGATCATGGCGATCGCTATATTGTTTATGAATTCGTAGTGAATGGACCATTAGATAGATGGCTACACCACATTCCAAGGGGTGGTAGGAGCTTGGACTGGGCCATGAGAATGAAAATTGCCACCACTCTTGCCCAAGGGATTGCGTAAGTCAAATTCTCAACTCTTACCTATAATTTTTTTTGTGAAATAATTTTATTTACATGCCCAGTAAGCATGTAGCTTCAAAAGTAACAAAATGACAGTTTCACTAATTCTGTCTATTATAATATTTCTTAGAAAACAGGTTTAGTTTCTGAAAATTATTTTCTCAGTGATTCACTTGTATGGTACTAGTCAAAAGTCATGGTTCCAACTGATGATATCCTATTTCTCAATATATTCTAACTAAATAGGAATATATCCTACTAGTACTTGCCGCTTGCTTTGCTACATGTATTATAATTTATTTGTTTAGGAATTTCACTTGTTTGATTGCACAATCTTGAGTACATGTACTTTTATGATGTTAGTCTACTGGCACAACTAGCATATGCTGTAGCATCTCCTTGATAACCCATTCATTTCTTGAACAGGTTCTTGCATGACAAAGTGAAACCGCATGTTGTGCATAGAGATATCCGTGCAAGCAACGTACTGCTGGATGAAGAGTTTGGAGCACATCTGATGGGGGTCGGCCTCTCAAAGTTCGTACCATGGGAAGTGATGCACGAGAGGACAGTTATCGCCGGAGGCACATATGGATACCTTGCTCCAGAATTTGTGTACAGAAATGAACTGACCACGAAGAGTGATGTTTACAGCTTCGGTGTGCTGCTGCTTGAAATCGTGAGCGGGCGAAGGCCAGCTCAGGCCGCTGATTCTGTGGGGTGGCAGAGTATATTCGAGTGGGCCACGCCTCTGGTGCAGTCCCATCGCTATGTAGAGCTCTTGGATCCTCTGCTGACATCTTCATCTACATCTGAAATTCCAGAGGGCGGTGTGATTCAGAAGGTAGTGGACCTCGTGTATGCGTGCACGCAGCATGTCCCGTCGATGCGCCCCAGGATGTCTCATGTTGTGCATCAGCTGCAGCAGTTGCCCCAAGCACCAGTCCTGAAGTAGGTAGTTTCTATCATCATCCATGAGGACCTTACCTCACCTTTTCTTGCTACAAACATTTCTATGGAGATAGGCCTCAGAAATAGATGATAGATAAGTAGATAAGCTTAGGATGATGCTAACCTAGTCTCATTATTGGTCTGTATGTGTATTGTAAGCTTGACTGGAGTAGCTAAGCTATAAAAGATGTTTATTTCATCAAACTGGAGGATGAAATTAATGCACAATTCACAAATTTTGATTCATATCATTTAGTAGAACTATCTCTACATAAATTACCCCACTTAAACTATTATGCACACATTTTCATTAGAGCAAAGAAGAAAAATGATAATTTATTACATTCAACTAATTACCTTTCTCATTTCTCATTTTACTACACACGTGCCAGTTATTTTTTTGTCCCAAACAACTAATTTTTAAACATTCACACGTTTAACACCTGTAAAATTACTTGTGATAGCACAATTTCCCCAAACTCGATAGGATCCTTTGATAGGGTTTGGAGAAAGATTCAAACTATAGCCCACTCTGTACTCCGTTAAAAATAAATCAATCCATTAACACTTTGAAAATTCAACGCATGAATAAAGTAGTGTTTGACCAATTTATATTCTTAATTTAGCTCAAACCTTTGAAACCCAAAAATAATTTAATAACTTGAAACTCAATTCTAAAATCATTTTAGCACATATTCCTAATGTAATCATATTTATGTCACATAGTCCAGATGGTTGCACAGTTGCATCAGCGGCTAGAAATGATAGATTGATATTCTGGAATGTTTTTGGGCTGCCAAACCCGCCCCTGAACCGAATCCGGTGATTATCATATCAAGAAAGCTACAAGGATGATTGTCAGCAAAATGAGATAGTTTCTCCCACAGAGCAACCTAAAGAACTAAAAGGAGGCTCTCTGTTTCCTCATCAGCTTCAAGCATTGAATTGGTTGCGAAAATGCTGGTATAGATCAAAGAATGTGATACTTGCTGATGAAATGGGACTTGGGAAAACAGTGTCTGCTTGTGCTTTCCTATCGTCCCCATAATTTGGGTACAATACTCCTATTGCATGCTTATTGCACGCTGATGACGTTGACCATATAATCAATCCTTTTTAAGTATCTCAGTTGTACGGGCAGCAACAAAATATTATCAAAACTTAATGTTTGATAAGTGAACCACGTTATTGGACCGACTACTTATTTAAAGTTTTCAGCCTATCTGAAAGTAAATTTTCTCTTTCTTTGGTTCGTATGCCTACATAATTCCTCTCCTTTCCTATAGCATATGTTTTTTTTCTGTGTTTTTGTATCTTGATCATTGGAACAGGAAAATATTTGAATTCTTGTTGTGCAGCTTACTATATTGCAACAACCCAAAATTTAAAGTCAACCTAGGATAAAATTCACCAAAATGATGGCTCACTGCATCTGCTTATTAGTAAGAAGTTTTTTCAAGTCCTGGCACTGTCAGAACATATTTGATTGACATTATCTACTGCTGCACTGCCTATTAAATTAAATTCTGTTAGTGGGGAGAAAATTTTGAGGTGGAAGTTGATTTAGAAGTTCTTATAACAGGATTAATAATGCTCCCGATGCAAGCTATGTGCATTATTTTAGAGGTTTTAATTGTGGACTTTATTTCTCAGTGGATGTATATTCATTTACATGTATCTGAAAACCTTATCATAGTATGCATCTTAATTGTTTTGCTTTGCATTGCCTCTTCTCTTGAGTTTCTAAAGTTACCAACTTATTTGCTTAATGGCAGGCTCTTTTTGGTTTGTTAGCTTAACCTTGCTATAATCTTTCTACTTTTGTTCAACAAAAAAACATCACTAATAAATAAGATCTGTCTTCTTTGAGGATTCTGATTTGTAGCGTTCACTTGTAGAAGAGTGAAGCTGTGGTGATAAGAATGTGCATGGAAAAATTGTGATTTTGTGAGTATAAGATCTCTTCTCCGTTGTGATATTAGAGTGTTGTTGTAATGGTCAGTGACAGAACAAGCAAAAGCATGTCATCGGGTACTGTGATCAGAACTTTTATAAACTTCTTTGCTTCTCCAGAAATTGAGTTCTTGCTCTCTCAAGATGAATGCAGGTGATCACCACTTTCACAGATTGAACGCTATAACTATTGAGCACCCGTGTTTAGAAATTAGGGCTTTATTAAAAGTTAGAAGAATTGGCTATTATTTCTTGTGATTGTTGTTAATGAATTTGGGTGAACTTGTTTTTTTATTCCATGTGTTATTATTGAAGTTAGTTTGAAATTCAGGTACTGTAATTTTGAGAACTTTTTTTGCTAACTAAAAAATTATTGTCAAAGTTACTATAAAAGTATATAGACTTTATGGCATCAGGTTGTCATCTCAAATTTAAAAATGGTATTGTAACTTATTTTGTTTTGGTATATCACATCAAATGCACATTTCTGAAACGTCAGTAGAGTGCTTAACAATTGCTTTGTATGAGAAGCAGTTGTTTCAAGGTTAGCAAATTTAGTTTCTATACATTATTGAATGGACTAAACATGCAACCATCGATTCTGCCACTTATGTCCCACCTCCTCCTACGGAAGAGCAGAAGAAGAAAGTTGCAAAGATGCAAGTGATCTTCACCACCGTCTTGTCTTAACCATGTACATACATATGATATCTCTCTTGCTACTGCTTACATATACTGATCTCTATTGTATTCTATTTCCTTATGTTTTTAGCTTATGTTTGTGAATTCTTATTCTTTACGTTGATGTACTTTTATGTTTAATTTCTCTTTAATTTTGAAGGGCTGCTATCGGGAAACAGAAACACCTTAGAAGCAAAAAGACACTTTCAGAAAAAAGAAAAGAAAAAAGGCGTCCAGCAGAACTCATGATAGTTAGGACTAATATACATCATATAATTAATCACGCTGTATAAGATCACCGAACACACAAGCTACTGTAGGTACGCCACTTCTGATTTAATTACAAGGCTTCAAATTCTCTCTGTTGAATATGTTTTTATCTCAGTGAAGAAAGAGAAACACAAGCACCATGGTAGATATTCATGTAGAAGGATTAAGAGAGTAGATTGGATCCATAGATATCTTTGTTAAAAGAAATAGAGTGACTTATGTTGTTCTTGATGTAAGGAGATTGAATTTGTTGACATTGTTGGCCTTTTCATAATCAATTGCCCAAGTTAACTACCATACGTGTTCTATATATACAAATGGGTTTCAAAATGAGTGATCTATTTTCCTGATTTGAATGTCTTGAAATTAGTATTAGTATGTACTGTAGTTACGAACAAATTGGCTATTTTGTTTAGATGACAGAATAATGCCTGTTAACGTG
>JAYMTP010003111.1:0-17759 GCA_036897365.1 Geranium brycei | reverse complement strand
GCGCAAGGACAAGGTCGACGATCCCGAGCTCCAGGAGCAGGCGATCGCCGCCGCCATTCTCGGCGGGTCGCTCCCTTTCGACCGGTCGGCCTCTCTGCGCTACCCCAATTCCGGGCCCAGGAGGAGCCAGCTTCCACGGAGCTCGAGCTCGCGGGCTCGGTCGCTCACCGACCCGCTGCTCCAGCCTCACCAGCTCGTGAATCAGGTCTTGGGTTTTGTTGGGTTTTTGGTTTTGGAGTTGAAATGATCTGGGTTTGTGTTTTTGTTTCAGTTACTTGCTGATTGTGGTATATTGCTTTTGCGGGGATCGAAATTGATGCTTGGGGATTGGTGTTTATTCTATTAATGGCTGATGCTGAGCTCTGAAATCTGAATGCTGTAGATGGTAAATTTGTGGCTTGTTAATGAATTGCTATTTATGGAAGATGAAGAGTTTTTTCTGATGGGTGATGTTGGATTGTGTTTGAATTGCTTGAAATGGTAAAAGGGGAGCAGATATGTATGAATTGATTGTAGTTATGGAAAAAGCATAGTTATGAGGAGAACTAGAGGGGATAGAGTTTTATTATCAGATAGTCACCATAATGTAATGGGCCGAGAGTTTTCACCCGAACTAGCTTGGTTCAAAGGTGTTTAGGCGCGGGGATGTGGCACTCGATTGTACCTAAATACGAGACAACACAAGGGAAAACGAGATAATGGCTGTAAAGTAATCTTTGGTATTGAGAAAGACACTTTACAAGGAAAGGCCAATTATCTTGTTGTTCATGTTTTGTATCATTCTTGGAAAATAGATGCCTTATATGGATATGGTATCTTAAGTTAAGGAAATGACTAATGCGACTATATTTTGGTGCTTGGGGGTTAATTTCAGGTTGAATGCTTTGTTTTAAGTGCATATTAAATATACTATTACTCTAGCAGCAACTTGCTATTCATGCTTTGCCTAATTCTTGGATCGCCTTGAATACTGTAGTACAGTACATTAGTACATGTACCATTTGTCTTGTGATTCTCGTCAATTGTTTTGGTGCAATGTTAAGGGTTATTTTGGTGCAATGTTAAGGGTTATTTAAGTTCCCTTTCTTCCAGGGTTGCTATAGAAGTTTTTCATCAGTTGGTTTGATTTTTCTTATTGTTCAACTGTTTTTAAATCTTTTTCCTCTTTACAGGATTTAAAGCTCGATGATCTCGAGAGCAGGCATTTTGTGCTTGTCCATGGAGGTGGTTTCGGGGCTTGGTGTTGGTATAAAACAATTGCACTTCTAGAAGAAGGCGGCTTCAAAGTTACTGCTATAGACTTAACTGGTTCTGGAGTCCATTCATTTGATACAAACGGCATTACCTCTCTTTCTCAATATGTGAAGCCGCTTACTGATTTCCTTGATAATCTTGGAGATGGAGAGAAGGTTATGCTTCTACTTTCCTTTTTTTCTTCTTACTCGCTACCTTCTTTGAATACTTGCTTCTGATTAGCTTGCATTTTGGTGTTCTGGAATAAAAATTTAATCATAGACTCATCGTTTGTGAGCTTCTCATCTAGTAAGCATGGTTCAATCCTTGACTCCTAGTCCGCCAATTTGAAAAGTTGTACATGTAAAGTTTATAACTGTGTATGTGCGTGTCCCATAAGAAACTGTGTATCTTAAAAGTTTATGTCCTTAACTTATCTTTTGTTTATCGAAAAATAATGGTTGAACTGTGCCGGAGATTATAGTTGTTTTATCAGCTGTATTAAAAGGTTTGTACACAGTGGTTCAGAGAACTCTTCATTTACTTTAAGTTTGGCTACTCTAAAATCCCGATCATATCATTTTCTGTGACGCAGTAGATGAAGAAATCCTTACTTATAGCAAGGAACTTGTGTAGTGTGAAATTCTGTAGTTCATCATTATACTGAACTCAAATTGGACGACTTGCTTATAACTACTAAGTATGATAAACACTGACGTAAATTTCTCTAGCTGCATTATAAACCCTTTTATGGGTAAGTGAAAATTCAAACACTTTATTAATGATTCTTCTTCTTCTTCTTCTTCTTCTTATAATACTATAAGAGCAGCCCTTTATATAGCGACTAGACTCTAGACCCATACTAAATAGAAACTATTAAGAAATGGAAACAACCTATAAGATATAAACTAAATAGTCTTAATGTGCTTCTTGACAAGAGATTATGTCTATGCTCATTCCCGATGTCTGGTTCTTAGTTTTTCTATCATTTTCCTTGTTTCATCTTCAGCTCCAGCCACGTGTCATCTGAATTAGAAAGATTATACTCCCTCATTTCCAAAAATACGGATTATTGAATTTATTGGTTGATTTTGCCTCGTGTACTCCATGCTAAAGTAGTTACAACTAAGTTGTTGAAATGATATTATTATAAATTGGAATGACCAAATTCAGTAAGGACACTTATTTTGCGATGGAGGGAGTGGATAGATGCTTATAGGGAATGTCTTCAAGACCTTATGCTGTCTTTTAATCCATGCAGGTGATTTTGGTGGGACATGATTTTGGCGGTGCATGCATCTCATATGCAATAGAATTGTTTTCTCGTAAAGTATCAAAGGCTGTTTATATCGCTGCAGCAATGTTGGCCAATGGGCAAAGCACTCTTGATATGTTCTCTCAACAGGTTTTAGTTTATTAAGTCACTTTGAACCTCATTAAGTCACTGCTTTGCACTCCACAGAGCGAAAACTACACGAATTGAGGCATCACTTTTTGTTAAGCATATTAAAAATAATTCTCCCGATATCACTTATTAACAAAATATATACTGATCTTAATTGCTGTGACTTGTTGGTGATTCTAAATCATGTACTTAATAATTATGGGTCGGCTTCTTCGATCTAACTAATACTTAGAAGTATTGTAGGAAGGTTCGGATGATCTAATGCGTCAGGCCCAGATGTTTGTGTATGCAAATGGGAATAATCAGCCGCCAACTGCAATCAATCTAGACAAGTCGCTTTTGAGGGACTTGCTGTTCAACCAAAGTCCTACAAAGGTATGGCCGACAAGTATAAGTAAAATATATCAGTCCTTATGATTTCACTATAAATGCAAGGTCAATCTGAAAGTGATTATTTTTCACATTTGTCATTTTAAGATTGTCTGAACACTTAAATACATATTGTCTGTGTATGAGTGTATATATACATGTCTTTTGATTTGTTCTGTTTCTATTTTGTGGTTTCTCGTTCAGGACATTGCGTTAGCGTCTGTATCAATGAGGTCGATTCCATTCGCACCTGTTCTGGAGAAGCTCTCCCTTTCTGAGATGAACTACGGCTCTGTGAGGCGGTTCTATATCGAGACATCAGAAGACAACGCCATACCGCTCAAAGTACAGGATGGAATGATAAACGCGATGCCCCCTGAGAAGGTGTTTCGGTTAAAAGGCGCTGACCACTCGCCGTTCTTCTCCAAGCCACAAGGGTTGCACAAGTTATTGGTAGAAATCTCTAAAATCCCATGACTTGATGATTCTTGTGAGTAGATATAAACTGCTTGTGTAACAAATTGATTTGGTTGCACAAAAAAACAATTTGCAAATAGGAACATGATTTTTGAGTCACTGTACATACTCCTACTGCTGAATTCATATACCTCAAAATCATTATATATGCTTTGAACATGCTATGATTTGTGTCTTTGTTTTAGATTATTAAGTTGTTTTAAAGTATACAATTTACTAAATTATTGTTGTTTTAATCTTTCATGTGCATTATATATGAATATATATTTATTGCAAAAAACAAATTTTGTTAACTTTTGCTCGAATTCTCTTAGCTCCTGATTTTTTCCTCGTCGAGGTTTCTCCAATTTTGAGTTTCAAAATCACGATTCGTGGGCTAAAATGCTCAAGAGTTTAATTTGACTTGACTTGGATTAATTCGTTTAGTTTTTGTTATATGTATTTAATAAATTTTGAATCATATTAAATGAAAAGTATATAAAATTCATAAACTTAATCAGTCGGCTTGCAACCCTATTCAGAGAACGTAAATTAGATATTTAAATCGTTACAAACTCGCTAAGGTAAATTACATTTATAAGCTAAATGAACAAATTCCGTTCATGGATTTAAAATTCACAAAAGTTGAATTTAAATTTAAATTTAAATAATGTTGCCGTTGTTGCTGTTGATGATTATGACAAACAAATCAAAAGAATGAAAAAACAATTATTATTTACTGGGAAGTCCCTCCGTTACTTGACCGTCCACAGCCGTCCAAATGGCAAAATCTAGCCGACCGACGCAACGGTTAAAAAATATAAATATCTGGAAACCAAAAAAATACACTGCACACAAAAATCTCCACTTTTATTATTGGCCGTTCGTTTTTGTCCTTTTCTCACTTTTTCTCTTTCAGTTTTGGCCACAACTTTTTATATTCTCAGAATTGTTCACCGACTTTGCATCAATTTTAGTTAAATATCAAACGGGACATTAACTTTAGGAAAACGTTGGGGGTGAAATAGATAAGATACTGTTTTTAAGATCCAAATTGCAAAACAGTGAAATCTCAGTGACCAATAACATATTAATATTTTAGTTTAATAGTTTTTTTCTCCTTTATATATCTCTTTCTCCTCCATTTTCAATTTCTATCCCCGCCTGGTTTTGCTCCAAATCTTGTCTCAGAAGAGTTTGGTAAAATTGATTTTCTCTGTTTCAGCTTACGATTTTCAATTCTCTGTCTCGATCTGTTTATTTCTTCTCTCCTGCACATTTTGGTTATTTCCTTGTGGAATTTTTGAATGTTGTAAATTTTCGTTTGGTAGGAAAATCAGAATTTGAATAGTGGGTAATGCAATTATTTTTCTGATGTGAAGTGGGTTTGGTCAGATCTGGTTCAAACCCTGTTAAAAATTGTTTTTTTTTGGATTAGTTGAAAATTTACAGACATAAAGTTGCTTCATTTAGTTGTTTTGGTGATTTCTGGGGTTTGTGATCTGTGATATGGTGCTTTGTTCTCTTAATTTGGCCAATTAGTTGTTCATGTTGTTTTATGAATATAAGTTTGTGGAGATTTAAACCCTTTCATGGTGAAGATTAGTATAGAGGTTCATTAGGACTCTTGAATTGGTCTTAGAACTTCAGATCTTAGATTTTTTTAATTTCAATTAGCTGCCTAAAACATGTTTATGGTAGAGGGTTTGATACCATTTGAGTATCTTAAACCTAATTGTAAAATCACAGCAAGGGACCTATTTTCTCAAATTATAGATATTGGTTAAAGACCAATTTTTCTCCTATTGAATGATGTATGTATGCTTGTTGGATTTTTGAATTTTCCTAGAAAACTTAGAATGAGTGTTAACTATTATTTGGAAGATGTTTGATTCTTACTTTTATTATCACCGTAACTGTGAAGACGTTAGTCTAATTAAATTACTTGATGCCATGGTGAAATTGGAAGCTTAAAAGTCGAAGAAGCTAATGATCATATATGGTTTATGTGAAATAAACGAATGCAACTACTAGGCGAGTGAAATTTTCTTTGTTTAGAATCTTATAATCGAGTTCTATGTTTTTGTAGGTTAAAGGTTTGGTATTGCAAGGCGATAGAATGGGTCGTGGTGTGAGCTGTGGCGGTGGACAGAGCTCTTTGAGCTACCTGTTTGGAAGCGGAGAGCCTGCCACCAACAACGCTCCACCTGCTCAGAACCGGGCAGCAGCCACAAACGACACCCCTCCTCAGAACCACACTGCTCCACCAGCTGCACAGCCCGAGAACAACCCTCCTGCTCAGAAACCCTCCGCTGCTCCTCCTGCCCAGCCAATCGATAAGGACATTCCAGCCGGGATCCAAGGGAGTCAAGCAAACAACTATCTCCGAGCTGACGGGCAGAACTGTGGCAACTTCATCACGGTAAATGCCCTCATAGAGATTTTCTTGTTTCACATTGCACAAATAGCATCCTCCGAGTTTTGCTCACTTGTTTATCGTTTGATTGTAGGATCGGCCATCGACCAAGGTTCATGCTGCGCCTGGAGGAGGATCTTCCCTGGGCTATCTCTTCGGGGGCGATGGGAAATGAGGCACGACGAACAGGCGAAGGGCTGTCCTGAGCTAGAAAACATGATGATTTGCATTTGAATAAGCTATGTGTATTGTTTTTTTTTCACAATGTAATGGATATTATTATGGTGAGATCAGTTATGAAAACACAAGTGCCTTGTCCATGCTCTTGTTTATGCAATTATGTGTCGAGTTTTTGCTATGGGTCTAAGAATGTCAGTGAATGACTCTATGACTGGGCAGTGGGTACCTATAATCAGAAAGAACTGGGTGAACCCTGAGATAAAGGAATGCACCACTTCTTATAAGAGAAAAAAAAGACAAGTAGCATGAAAATAAATGGAAAATATGAGGAAAAAAGATGTGATGATTTTGTCAGAAGTGGGGTTTGAACCCACGCCCTCGTTAGAGGACCAGAACTTGAGTCTGGCGCCTTAGACCACTCGGCCATCCTGACTTGTTGCTCCTTCTGGCTACAGTTACATTAAACATCAAGTTGGAAAGTTTGGTTTTGGATAGTAGATGATATCCTGTTCATCCATGATTGGAGTTGTTCACGGTTCGGCTTGGTTAATTAAACCGATCAATTCAATTTTAAGAAAATTAAAATCGAACTTATGGAATTCAGTTCAGTTTCATTTTTAACATATCAGTTTTTGGTTTGATTCGATTCGTGAATTTCATGAGTTATTATTTGTCGATTTGGTATTCAGTTGGATTTTGTTTGAAACAATTTTCATGAAATTCTTACATTTTAGGTCAGTTTTGACTTATTATTGAATTATTTTTGTTGGATCGATGTTTTTAGTCTCAATTAATAGAGATTAGTGACTTAGAATGAGCTGTGTCCAAATTGATCATTTTTTGTTCATGTCAAGTTTTTATAGGTTTATATTTTAAAAACTGAAATTAAACCAATAAATTTTTGGTTCAATTTGATTTTAAACTGAACCAAATCAATTCTATTCGGTTCAATTTTTTTGTAGGTCGGGCCAGTTAATTTTGGGGATCCTTAGCCACAATCATATCGTATTGTTATATATTTATAACTTATATATGCTCGATATTTCGGATTATATCAATTTGATAATTTGTCCTGCCTCAAGATCTGGTTGAATTTGACAAATTTGCTTCAAACGAGATTTAGGCAAGAATAATTTTTGCTACCACCTGGACGAGTTCGATGATGCAGGGTAGGAGGGCAAGGGCCCAAACCTGTCCCATGCTCTCCCCGAGTCACGTGAGCTTCTGGGCATGGTCTCGGGTAAATGTTAACGCCCAATTCGAGATGGTCAAATATATCGAATTCAATGGATACCTAATATCTTCAATCTATTTGGGATGTGGACACGATTACTAAACTCTCCCCGCCGACATTTGTATAATACTACAAAATACTTCGAATTCGACAGAAACCCATCATTTTTTATCCAGTTCAACATTGACTACATCACAAAATACTCTCTCAACTTGTCTTATTGTAAACCCCGCAAACAACGAAGAGAAAACCATAAGAAATAATTCAGGAAAAATCGCAAGCATAAGAGGTATATTTAGTGATTATAGTCTCCTACCACGTCAAATTCAAAGATTTTTGGCACTATATGTTATAATAACAAGACGCGTTTAGGACGAGTTTAGTAATCTTTGTTCCCTTTCCGTCAAATTAAGAATACCGAATTACTGTCAGATTCGAATTATCCAAAGAAATTTACCACTCAAGGACTAAAAAAATTCACTAGTTTATTCATGTCTCGTGTTGACGGAAAAAAAACGTCTGTTACAGTGTAAAGATAAAGAAAGCTAAGTTGAGAAACAGCAAAAAAATTTCTAGGGTTTCCGATTCCTCTGCCATAACCGCTCTGTTCGATTCGGATTCGGCGTCGCAGAGAGCTCCCAAATTGAAGCCATGACGACCATCGTCCCCACCTCCGAGGAAGACCCAGCACTCTCCGTCGTCCGATTCACCTCCGAGCTCTCCTGGGCCGACGCCGGTCCCGAGGTTCTCCTCTTCTTCCTATCCCAAAATTGTTCATTTTCCCATCTTTTCATGTTCGTTATCGAAAATTGCATGCATTTTGGTCCCATGGTTATGAGATTTGAGTTCTGCTTGTGTGGATGGTTTGTGGGTAGTCTGTGATTTCTACTGGAGAGTGGATTGTTGTGTTCTGATTCAAATATCATCAATGTGGATCTTATTGCTGTTCCAAATGAGAAATTATGATCTGAACAGTTAATGAGGATGATGGGTTGGTGAAAGTTTCGAAATTTCAGTGTTTGGTAGTGATTTTTGTTGTTTCTTAATTTGGTTGGTTTTTGTTGGTTATTGTTAGGTTGCTGAGCCACAGGTTACTAGGCTATGTGTGGAGGCACAGGAATGCATGGTTATGGGGAGATGGTTGGATTTGGCGTCTCTGATGCTCACCTCTGCTGATTTAGTGTTTTCAAAGGTCTCTGAGAAAGGTATGTTTTGCTACCATCTGTTTATGTTTGTTAGCCAAATATGTGAGTAGTTGAAATCCTTGAAAGTGTTGGACTTTAAGATCTTACTTCGTAAGAATTGATTGTGTTGGAATTCTGTTGATGATGCTGCTAACCCAAGATTCTAATGAGAGAGAGAAACGAATGAAGATGAATTGTGGTCCTTAAATTTTAGCGTTATAAAATCTAGCTTAGGCTAACCTAGAATCACATGTTTCCCGATGAGATAAATGTGGCAGTATTTTATACTGCATAGATGTGCAAAACACGCCATCGTAGTAAGGTACCATGTAGTGCTTTATTACTTTTATGATGTGGTGAAACCATGGTTTAGATGCAGTTTTATTATATACTATATAGATTCGATGGACTTTGTTTCATTAACCAACACCTTGCTTTAACTTGCTGAGCATATTTGGAAGAAATAATATGCTACAGGGTTTCCAAATATGAAATACTAGAAGTGTGTAGTGTATGTTTGAACTAGAAGTTTGTATTGATTTTTCATTCTAGTTTGTGATATTATTTTTGGATAGCCATGAGAATTGGCTTTGAAACTTGTCATACTGGATGAGAGATGCTATTGAGCTCAATGTTCATTGGCACTCAAGTCAAGTCAAATGACTGATATGTAATGTTGCTTCAGTAATACTATAGCCATAACACTTAGAAATCTGCCTTCTATATTTCTCTGTAGTTGTCAAAATTATCAGTCTTATAAACAAGCCTATTTTTTTAAATGTTTTTCTTGCTGCAGATCTTGAGTGCATCTTCACAGTCATCTGTAATCTTGTTACAAGGACTGCAAGTCCAGAGGAAGCTCTGGAGATGGCAAAACTTATATCTGGGAAAATCATTCAGCAACCAAATGACAAGCCTGCATTGCGTCTGAAGATGTAATTTGGCATTGCTCTTTTCCTTTTGGATTATGAAATTTGAGGGCATTGTCTCATGTTTATCCTTGTACTGTTTTCCAGATTGTTCAATCTCTACAATCTGCTGGACAATCCTTACAGCAAGTTTAGTGTTTACATGAAGGCCCTTAATTTGGCAGTGAATGGAAAAGTAACCGAGCATGTCATTCCTTCTTTCAAGAAAATGGATAGTTTCTTGAAAGACTGGAATATTGGGATCGAGGATCAGAGAGAACTCTATCTCACTATCTCAAATGTTTTGAAAGAAAATAAAAGGTACACGTAGTTTCTAGCTCTTGCAAATATAAGTAGCAATTTTTCCAATGCATGCTACCGACCAGCTGTATGCATTATTTTGTTATTGCAGCTCAGCGAAGGAATCTTTCAAATTCCTGACCAAGTATTTAGTTACTTTTTCGGGTGAAGATGCACAAAATATCAGTGAGGCCAAGGAGCATGCTGTGCACACAATAATTGAATTTCTGAAGGCACCTGACATGTTCCAGGTAAACTATAAACTACCAAGTTACAAGGTTTCATGACATTTTCTGTTGACATGCTTGTAAGGAATTGTTCTTTTTAAAAAAATTTCAACAGCGTCTAATTGTCTTCCAGTTATATATTTTCTGCTCAGACATCATATATTTTGGTAGGGTCAGATGAAACTGTCATTACACCCTGAACGATTCAAAATCATCCATGAATGGTTTATGGGTGTGAGTTGGTCAAGAATTAGGTGAATCAATTCACTCAATTCACATCTAATGATCAATCACAGATTTGTCTAATTTTAGAAGAGCCATTTTCTTACCAATTCACTCTCCAAATTATTGCCAAAATCGGTCTCTGTCAATTTTCAGTCTAATCTATGGAAGTTCATCACAGTACAGGGGCTAATTTGATTCAAGTTGGGTCTTTGCCTGAATCACACCAGAAATTGATTTTGGATCGGTTCAATCAGAATCTTGCAGTCCGTGCAATTATGCATGGTTTTCACTGCCTTTTGATGATTTATCTAGTCATTGTTTTCTAGCCTTGTGCTGCGAGTAAATTAATGTTGTTTGGATGTCGCAGTGTGATTTGCTAGACATGCCTGCTGTAGCACAATTGGAAAAAGATGCCAATCATTCACTTGTATACCAGCTTCTGAAAATCTTCCTGACTCAGAGGTTGGACTCCTACCTGGAGTTCCATGCTGAAAATTCCACTGTGTTGAAAAACTACGGTATTCGGTCTCATTTATAACACAACCTGCAGAAAGGACCTAGATTTGTCCTAGTTTCTACTATGATTGTTATATTTTTGTTAATTTCTATTTCTGCTCTTAATATATTTGGAGTTTTCTTGTGTGTAGGCCTTGTCCATGAAGACTGTACAACAAAAATGAGGTTGATGTCGTTGTTGGACCTTGGATCCAATCATTCTGGCCGAATTCCATATGCTTTAATCAAGGATACACTTCGCGTATGCTCTCTTCGCCCTCCACTGCTTATGGTTCTGCGCTTGCTGTGCTGGGCATACTATTTAGGAATTAAATTTTCATGTTTTGGCAGATTGAGGATGACGAGGTAGAGCTGTGGGTGGTCAAGGCAATAGGTGCCAAGATAATTGACTGTAAGATGGACCAAATGAATCAGGCTGTTATTATAAGGTATGTGGGTGTAATTTACATTATATCCGAGCTTTCACACCTTTATTATATTGAGATTGGCAAGTCCTTATTGTTTTTCGTACACTATTGGTATATATGCAGCCGCTGCCCCGAGCGTGTATTTGGGCAGCATCAGTGGGAGAGCCTTAGAACCAAACTGGCGACCTGGAGGGTAAAGAACTTCAAACCCATTAGGCTTTATATTTCAAATCTTTTTCAGAGACACGCAGAAAATATATATTTATTTATCCATTATATGCCAATTCATTTTCTCCATAAATAATCACTCATTACAAATTGGGTTCTCCATCAGCTTATGTCAACCCTGTTGGTGATCAAACTAGTCCACACGAAAGGAAGTGATGTTAGATTATATTTTATGCGATATTTCTGGAGTTTCATTTTAGTTAACAAGTCGTGTTCTGCTATCAGCATTCTCATTGTGCCCTGGTTTTTCAGGGTAACGTCGCGAGTGTCATCAGCACCATTCAAGCTAACAAGATCACTGAAGACGGCACACAAGCGATGCAAGGCTTGATGATTCGTTAAATGTCAAGAGTTGGAGAGTGAGTCTCATCTACAATCACACTGTTTTTTTTATCTTTGCTGCAAAATTTTGAGATATCATCCATTACTTTTCCGTAGAACGAATAATTCATGAATTAATTTTGTTTAGATTTACTCAAGCTCAGTGTACACTTCATTTTTATTATATGCATTTAGCTCAAATTTGCAGATGATACAGATTTATAGGGCATGGATTCTGAACTCCATGAATTTTAGTATTGTGGATTAAATTAGTTCATACCCATAACTTACCATTAATTTTTTAAAGTTTTAATCTATATCCACTTTCTATACATATACATGTAGTAAATGAAATTTTAAATAGAGTTTCTATTTTAACCTTAATTAGAGAAAAATGATCATAAAATATAAGAAATTTGATCATAAAATTCGTATAAACTATAGAAACTTGTTGTTCATGCACAACCGACATTTTCTACATAAACATTTCCTTATCCCATCCCGTGAATACAAAAGAAAATTATTATATATTTTCTTACAAGACAAGTCCAAATAATGAATTAAAATAATTGCAACTTGCAATAACTATTCATATAATAGTAACTCCCACCACCACCCGAGGACAAATTCATTATATATAAAATGAAAATTATAAAAAGTATCCTTATAATTGTTTAGTTTTGTAAAAGCTTTCCATTCATTGTATTTTTGTAAAAATTATTCCTCACTCATTCAAATTTGCACAATATGTGCAAATCCGTGAAAATTAACGGAAGTATTATCACTTAAGTGTTGGACGTTTGAGTTAGCATGTTCAATGGTGGGCATGAGGTCTAGAACTGGACTTAACCGGTCAAAAAAAGCAGACCGGAACGGACTCCCCAGTTCTCTATTTTAAGAACCAGAACCGAAACCGTTACCTGTGCTTCTCGATTCTCCAACCTCGGTTTCGGTTCGGTTTGGATTCGGTCTCCGATTCCGTTGCCAAAGTGCCCACCCCTAAGCACGTTTAATTAACACTTAAGTGACACTTTCATTAATTTTCACGGATTTGGATAAACAGTGTAAAAATAAACATGAGTAAGATAGAGTTTTTGCAAAAATAAACATGAGAGAGAGTTTTTGCAAAAATACTTTTTACAATTTTCTCATAAATAAATAAAAAAAACGCATAGTGTCATTTCAGTGATACAATAATTGAAGGAATCATATTATTGGGTGTCGAAAAGAGAACAAATATTTATATAGCTGAGAGACCATCATCATCAAAACTCACATCCCACATCGGAGAGAAACAGATCAGAGCCATATATGGATCAGTTGGGTTTATTTTTGAAGGCAACAATGTTGTTACTCCTCGTAACGAGTCCTGCCACGGCCACAGGAAGAGTCGGCGACTACTATGTCTCCGACGAGCTGATGATGGAGAGCCTGGCGAGCCAGAGGGTTCTCGCGACCTCTTCGCCGTCGTTTACCTACAATGGTCTGAACCAGAACCAAGGAACGTGCCAGCCGGGCCGTTGCTCGAACCAAGTCAATAGTGGCAACAAGAGACAATGTTACTACCAGGATCGGTGCCGTCAATAAGGTTCCTCACAAGGTGTGTATGTGTGTGTCGAATAATTGCTACATATGTTTGTGTTTGTACTATGTAGTAGCTTATGTGCTGTGAATGTACAACATTTATTGGTTTTGAGTTTCCTATACATGGTTGATGTCGTCTATGTATTTACTTGTAAGTTCTTAACGATCCGATAAATTCTTGAAAACATTAGATGTTTGCGGATCGGTTCAAACTGAACTAAATCGACCAGTTTGGTTAAGAGAAAATCAAAACCGGAACTGAATCAGTGTAATTTGATTTGTCTCAGTTTTAAATTGGGTGGTTTTCGGTTTGGTCAGATTGTTTTTTTATTTGAATTGTTTTACGTGCATTTTCAATTTTTGTGCCCTTTTGACGAATGATGTGGTTTTGTTTTGCTGGCCCAATATTTTAATATCTATAATTGATGGAGATGAATGGTTTGAAATGAAATTACATGTTCAAATTGATCAATTTTTTATTCGAGTTTTGTAAATCAAAACTAAATTGACGTGCAGTCGGTTTTATTTATAACCGAGCTGAACAAATTTGGTTCTACCCGATTCAGTTTTTCCCTGATCGATCGGGTCGGTTTGATGCTGTTTTGAACAGTCTTACTTGGGGTGTACTTATACTACGGGCGAGATACATTATGTCACTTCTGCAAGAAGTGTACTTATACTATGTTTATTAAAAAAATTAATAAGAACTTGTTTTTATTGCATTGATATTAGTATCATTAAATTTTTTTAAAAAGACTAAAATATCTTTTAAGTAAAAAGAAGACAACTAAAAATTAAAAAAAAACAGATCAATATATTATCAAGAAATTAGTCGAAAAATATATTTTATTTGAGGGAAAGTTACGTCCGTCGTTTCAAATTCAACAGTTGAGTCTAAACTAAAAAATTTATTGACCAAAGTAAATAGTTTGATGAATAAAATTTGGACAAATTCAATGGTAATGAATTCAAAGAACATCTTATCTTTACCTTCTTGTCGCTTATGACACTATTATGTAGAGACCGTGCTCATAAATCTTTTAACAAAGTAGTCGAGTCGAGAGCAATCGTGATCACATTCTTGACACTCTCCGTACATTGGTTATTTTTGCAGCTTGTCTTTAAGTGTTTTTGGGGTGAGACTACCTTCACGACAGTCTACACTATAAATCAAGTTTTATTGTTCGTCATCGGGAATAAAACTTTGTATGACTATGTCCATGGGTGCTCTCTTGAGTATAACCTCCTCCGTGATTTTGGATGCATGTGCTTCCTTCACTTGCAACTTCATGAACACAACAAACTTGATTGGGTATGAGATCGAACATAAAATATATCGATGTTAGGATTCTATTTCCAAACGTCTTCACCTCTCTCAACACCTTCTAGAAAAATAAGATATTATCTCTCTATTCTTTTCAAATCCTGGCATACATTTCTTTGATGATGATGTTGAAAAATCTCTTCTTAAGCTCCCACCTGCAGGTACTCATCCCTTGATTTCTCTCATTGATAATGTTCCGCCAAAAGATCTTGTGATTCCACTCCGCACTCAGCGTCAGACCAAACTCTAATTTCACCTCAAAGACTATCATGTAAAACTACTCAATTATTCTTGAGTCGCATCCATAATTCTCTCTATTTATGGGTCGTATGTACCAGGAGACATGCACTAACCATTTGTGACATCAAAAAATTTTCATAGACCATCATCACCATCAAAACTCACATCTCACGTCAGAGAAAATCATATCCAAACTATGTAAGTGCATTTATTTTTTTAAGACAAGAACAGATGCTAGTACAAGGATCGATGCCGTCAAGGCTTCTAGGTATGTGTGTGTATGTGTGTCAAATAATTGCACCTTGCGTGCTTCTATGTAGACGTGACTCCATGTCATTTACTTCAGGCCCGAGGCCCATGGATTAGGGTCTATTTTTGCACATCCGCTTGTTGTTTACACGTGTCTTTCAATCAGACTCACACATGAAAAGGAATATTAGATTACCACGTCTGAAAAATGTGAATTCGTTTTTCATCAACTTAAATAACAGTCTGAACTTCTACCTATCAACTTGAACTTTTAGATGAGTTGAGTTTCTAACAATTATTTATTACTTTGAGTGGTTTCCGTATCTATACTACATTGGTTTTGGATTTCCTATGTGTCTTTGTTATGATTTTACCTGTAACGATTCAATAAATTCTCGAATAAAAAAAATTTGTTGGATGAGTAGCATGTCACTTTTTCTAGTTGTTTAAAGAAAATCGAACTGACTGGATTGAGAGAAAAACGAACTTATTAAAACTAATTTAATTTGATTATGTTATTGATCGTATCAGAATTAAATAAGTTTGGTTTCGTTTCATAGCAAGTAATTCAGCAGAAAATAATACAAATTCGAGAATCGATTGGTTTGAACACGTAACTTATTTTAAGCCATCGATCTTTATCAATTGGGCCAACGCAAAATATGTCAAAATTGAAAAATTATTTTGAAAAATGACTAAAATAAAACCGACTGAATTGAAGTTAATCACATTGGATGGGTTTAGTTTTGATTTTCAATTCCTCACGCTAATTAATCAGTTTGATTTTCGAATCATAAACAACCTTATTGTATACTACTTTGTTGTAAAATGTAAATCAAAATAGTTACATAGATATATTCATCATTAATAAAGATTTGGAGAAATTTTTTTTGACCTTATATGAAAAGATATTATTTTGGAAAAGAAATGGACGTCACGTAGCATCCATCCATAATATATTTTCTGTTCATTTTGATGCTTGACAAATTATACAAAAGTTTGAATAATTAGCAATTAAATTTTGTATTAATACACGTATATTCAATTTACTAAAGTGGAATAAAGTTATAATTTCTTTTGTTTTGCTTTAATTTATATCCGTTTATTTATATTCGTTGTTTTCATTTCTTAGGATCCGCCCCTGTTTTCGTGTCAAGCTTATGATAGTGTACCACGCTAAGTGCACTGCCACAAGTATGACCGCGTTCTTATACGGCATCAACGTTATAGCAGCGTGTGTGTGCGCTGTCATAGTCCGCGACAATGTTTTTACCCATGTGGCGTCGCACCATGTATGTTACTATTGAAGAAAAAAACCAATATGTAGTCATTTTGTCATTTTCCCATCAATATAATATAACACTCCTTGCACCTTTCTTGGATAAAATAAAAACCTACCTAATGAATTATCACATAATAATATTTCATTATGCTACAAGAAAATTGTTATTTCTTTCCACAACAAAAGTCCAAATAATCAAATATAAAAAAGTGCAACTTAAAATAGATATACATATACAGTAATACAAATTCCCACCACCACCACCAAAGGACAAATTCATCATAAGTATATAAATTTCTATAAAAAACAAAAAACTAAACGGGTGTAATGTCATTTCGGTGAAACAATAATAGAAGGAATCATATTATTAGGTGTAGAAAAGAGAACAAATATTTAAATAGCATAGAGACCATCATGATCATCAAAACTCACATCCCACATCGGAGACAAATTAACAAGATCAAAGCCATGGATCAATTGCATTTGTTTTTGAAGGCAACAATGTTGTTACTCTTTGTAACGAGTCCAGCCACGGCCACGGGAGGAGTCGGCCACTACTATGTCTCCAACGAGGCGATGATGGAGAGTCTGGCGAGCCAGAGGGTCCTCGCCACCTCTCCGCCATCGTTTAGCTATGGTGCATTGAACCAGAACCAACCAACGTGCCAGCCCGGGCACTGCACGGGCCAGGGCAATGGGGGCGGTGGCGGGAGAGGATGCCTCTACCAGCAGGGATGTCGTCAAGGTTCCTAAGAACTGGTACTCTTTCGATGTGGGACCTGAATTCAGGGATACGTCAAATAATTATATGTGTAGATTGGCTCTCATGTGTTATGGTTTTCGAATGTGTACTACATTGGTGTTGAATTTCCTATGTGTGTGTTTTTTTAATGATTTTACGTGTAAAGATTTAATAAATTTTCGAGTTAAAGAAAATCGGCTGGATGTGTAGAACGTCATATTCAGAAACACAACTCATCTAAAAGCTCAAGATAGCAGGTGGAGATTCAAGTTGTTATTTAAGCGGGTGAATATATGCACTCTTTCAGATGTAGTGCTCTAACAATCACTTTTCTAGTTGTTCAAAGAAAATCGAACCAAGAGAATTAGATTGGATCGAGAGAAAAATGAACCGATTTAATTTAGTTATGTTGTTAATAGTATTAAAATTGAATTTGGCTATGAAAATGAACATAACCGAGAACCATTCGTTTTGAACACCTAAGATCGGAAATTTTTTAGAAAATGGTAAAGGTAAAACCGACCATTCAAAACCGAACTGAACGATATTAGATTGGCTCAATTTGGATCCTCAATTTCTTATGCACAACTGAGCAGTTTGATTTTGAACGGATCGATTTGAATGAATAGTGTCCTATGAAATGTATATATAATCTGAAGATCAATAGGACTCCCCTACACTTCAAGCATGAAGGTTGTAGATGTCGCACGACGCTATGATGGCGGACAG
>JAYMTP010003110.1:0-17760 GCA_036897365.1 Geranium brycei | reverse complement strand
ATATATATAGGGTCATGATCTGGTGCGAACCAGGAGGTCTTGTGCGAACCTGTGATAACCGTGTTTCCATTATTTTTTGATGTATTTCCGTTATTAAACCATGTATTTCCATTATTATGTCATGTATTTTCATTATTATGACATGTATTTCCATGACATTATTATGGCAGACAAAAAAAAATAAATATTTTATTTTCTTTTCCAATCCCTCGTAACACCCCTCCCCTCGACGGGATATATATATATATATATATATATCCTTTTTCATGTACTCAGGATGGCCTACCGTTCACAGAACATCATTATGGTCCATGAATGAAGTTGGGAATTTGGGGAGTAATCGATTGAATCAAGTCTATAATTGTGCAAAGCTTAATTGGGTTTTAAAACTTTTTTAAGTAAAGCATCTCCGATGGTGTTCTTTATTTTAAATTAACGTAGAAAGTGATTTACATTATTAATTACAAATTTTTTTATAAGAGAGTAAATAAGATAAAGTGAATAAAAATTAATATTAAAACAAATGTGGGGAATTTCCTATGTCTATGTGTAGGAAGAGAGAAATAAAATGTGTGAAACCCTCTATTTCAAAATACCTAGATCATGTTATGTTTATATGTGATTCAAGATATATTCTACCACATTCTTTTCAAAACTTTAATAAGTCAAACTCAAGCTAAATGTTTTAGGTTATTTAAGCTTGAACTAATAGCAATTAGCATCTCTAACGGCATAGGAAATATATTCATGTCCATTAGTTAAATATATGTTTAAAGACTTATTTTTCATTAAATATACATTTTCAAATATAATTTTTTTACTAAACATGTATTTTTAGTATCTTGGGGTAGAGCAGAGCGAGGATACCTCGCTCGTCCCCGTTTAATTCCCATATTCAACTGTTGGAATAAGTTGCAAATTCAACTGAAGCCGGAGAAATAACGAAGAATATTACTAAAAGGGGTACGGGTTAACCAAGTAGAAGATCGAATGGACAAAAAAAAGGGGATTACTAGAAAAAGGGATTCCACTCAGTAGTGGAAAGGACTGAACCAGACCAGATAGACCGACTTCGAGAATCAGCTCGTTACTAAAGGAAGCTAGGCGATGCACTGAGAATATGAAAATTCGTGTTGAAGACGAGGAATAGTGTCATCCCTGAAGTGAGGTCTTGGAGTTCTTGCTACAAGTGGTGCATGAAGAGTTGACAAGTAGAATGAGGATTTGAACCTAGTGGTACCATCTTATCATGCAATGGAGAGACTTTTAGATGGGCCCACTTACTGATAGAGGAGGGATGGTCCCCAGGGCAAGCAAAAGAGATAGGCCCATTTACTGGTTTGTCTTGTTCTCCTTGACCAGTTCAGGTGTGAGATGATGAGTACCGATGGCCCATTTCATTTCTGGTAACAAAGATATCGTATAACACATCGCGTGCACGCTCGTTCGGCTATGTCATGTATCTATCACTTCGAGTACTGCGACCACATCATTTTTATTGAGTCCATCAAACATGATCATTTCATTTTTTTTGTGGAAGATAAATGTCGCGTATAAATTGGAGCTCACTCTTAACCCAAAAGACTAACATTGCACTCTCACTTGTTGGCCCATTTGGTAATCCTAGCTTAATCAATTATGGTTCTAGACCCATTGGTCTGGCGGCCCGATGAGATTTGTGCAAACTTGGGTATGTTACCGCTTCTTGGGAAGAACCGAGTCATACCAGGGAGAAACACATCATAAGAAAGCGTATATACATATTAAACCGACCTCTGACCCAAAAGACTAACCTATTAGGCATTGAGTTTAATATGTATATAAACTCTCATCGTACCCCGTAATATTCCAATATCGAACATGGACTCATATGTGGAATCCTAACGATCCCCCTCCACATTGAGCCCCATCACATTGGTCGCTCAAGCCCTTAAATCCAAATCACCTTTCACTCTCACCACTGGCTCATCTAGCAATACTGAGTTGATCAGTCATAGTTCTAGATCATACTAGCCCACCCGCCTCAATTCACCATGAGATCCACTGACCTGCCAACTCGATGAGATATGTAACAAATCTGGCTCTGATGCCACTTGTCGGATAACCAAACCTTACCAATGAAGAGCACATCACACGGAAAGTTGATGCACATTATCAAGTCTTGGGTCTAGTGTGTATATAAACGGTTTCCGTACCTCGTAATCTTTTAAACTCAAATTTATGAAATCTTAACAGTCACGACAAACTATTCCCATAACAATTTCGCACTTTACATCCGATGATCTGCATGGGAACATAGTCGACACATTGTCGATGAACCATATAAAATTTTAGTGTTCTTGTCTATAGTTTTACTCGTTTGCTTTTCTTTCGCAGCATAAAATGTTAATTTTTTAAAAATTCTTCTAAGATCCGATTCTTGTCAGCTATACATCATCTGTTTCACCTAATGTTTCTTCATTTTTGGCCTACCATGTACTTCTTACCTAAAGTTTGATTTCTGCATCGTCAAAGCAATATGTTTGGTGGAAGAGAAGGAAACCGAAGTCTACAACAACCAACTAGCCAAAGTTTTCAAGCAAACCCCATTTCATGGTTGCTTGGAGTGAGAAGACCCGCCTGTGAAGTTCATGCATAGGCCATTCTTGCCAATAAAATTTGGTGAAAAACAATGACCAATATCAAAATCAAGAGCATTTGATGGGAAGAAAAACTTACTGATGGAGAGAGCATAAGTATGTATTAAGACCCATAATTAATTTGTCATTTTAGAGCGCGTGAGATCTATTTATTTGGTTAATATTACAAGTAATTCGGGTCTACAATTTTGTGGAGTAGTGTAGTATCCGTGTAAACTCTCATTCACGTATGTTCATTTTTATAAAAATTCTCTCTTACTCATGTTTATTTTTGCACTGTCTATGCAAATCCGTAAAAATTAATGAAAGTGTCACTTAAGTGTTAACTCAAATGTGCTTAGGGGTGACACTTTGGCAACGGAATCAGAGACCGAATCCGAACCGAACCGAAATCGGAGCTGGAGAACCGGAAACCGCTAGTAACGGTTCTGGTTCTAGTTCTTAAAATGGAGACCTGGGGAATCTGGTCTGGTCCAATTCTTGACCGGTTCGGTCCGGTTCTAGACTCATGCACACCCCTAAACGTGTCAACTCAAACGTCCAACACTTAAGTGAAACTTTCGTTTATTTTAACGAATTTGCACAAACGGTGCAAATTTGAACATGAGTGAGGGAGAGATTTTGCAAAAATACAATGAAAGGAGAGTTTGTGCAAAATAAAATAATTATAGAGAAACTTTTCGCAATTTTTTCTTTGTGAAATTTGGATCTCCATTCATGGAGTTTGGAGGTTTTAAAAAAAAAATAATCATGAATTATCAATTGAAGTTTAAAGTGATGCAATTTTGTTAAAGATGAAACACTGATATTGTGTTTAAGTTCATCTACTAAATAATCCTAACAAATAATCATCAATTGAACTTTACGTTTAAAATTCTTTCTTTTTTGTCTTTGGCTTCCACTATAGCATGTTCATCATCATTACTCAAAAACCCTCTCATGTCATTGCAACTCCTATTTCAAAACTAATTCTTAAATACACATCTCCCAAGCTTAAAAAATATTATTACTTTAAATAACATATGCTCCCGTGTAAAACTAAGCATATATTGGATACTCGAGGTCTCAAACCTCTCTATTAATAGTGTAAGGCTCAAATCGGTGCGATATTCACTTGAAGAGATACTTAAGGTTTTCGAGTTTTAATGTACTAGAATTAGAATTGGAATCATAACCTATTAATATAAATTGATTTCAATCTGTCTAGTAGGTTACGGTGTGATTTATCAGTTTACCAAATTCAAATTGGGCGAAAAAATAATGGGCTTTTCATATTAAACTTACAGTTAAGGCAACAAAAAACAACATTTTATATTAAAGAACTATTACATCAAATAAAATTTAAACATTCCATTTAAATCACTAAATAAAAAGAAAAGTGCATCGTTACATTTTACAATTCAAAACACATACTAAAAATTGAAATTAATTTATAAAGCCATTACCTGTACATCAATATACCAATTATGGATTTATCGGGTGCTTACAAGTTTTTTACACGGAAAACCCAGAGCGAAATACTTTAATAACCCGAAAGTGAATAATAGTCTATCTAGTGTTTCCAAGTTATCTAAGACTACCCAATGTTTTAGAAAACACTATATAAGCTAGTCGAATGATGATGACTTTTTAAGAATTCATTGAATATCGATTAGAGATTAATCGAATTAAATGATCAATCGAGAATAAACTAGAACTTAGAACCCTCCCTCAATGCTTGGTCAGAACATCTGAAAAAACTACTTCAGCTAAATGATGAGTCACTTTGTTTGATGTTAATTAGTAGATGAACTTACAAACGGTATCAGTGTCCCCCTAGTGAACTTGATTTTCTTTATCATACCAAAAGCAGACGAACATTACATTCCGAATCATCATATATATACATATATGGTTCAGTCCATATTCTATTATTTCCGACACAAGTAAAATTCTCTCTCAAATAAATATAACCCTAACCATATGAAATAATAATAAATTGATATTAACGGCCCAAAATATGAGCTCCATTATTAATCAAAATCACAAAATTAATATTCAATTATAACCAATTGAGCTTGGTTTAGCGATTAAGTGTTATTTAAGAACTCGCTCTCTGAATTCGGGTTCAGGGTTCAAATCTCAGTGTGGTATCCGGATGAGCTTTGATGAAGCTATTCCCATTACCTTTCAAAAAAATTATAGCCGAGTTTCACTTAACGGCCTTAAATTCAAAAACGATTTGTGGAATCACCTAAGTTTGAAAAAGTTTCACTTATTACCTTTTTGTGAAATGACGAAAATACTTTTGTACTAAACAATAAAAATAAATAAATAAAAATGATTTTGAACATTCAAAATCATTTTTATTTATTTATTTTTATTTTTGGAATTTTCCTATATATATATATTCAATTTCAATGTAAAGCCATTGTTATATCCACATCTAAAAATTATTCATAAGTGTAAAATCAAAACAAATTTTCAGTATTAAATAATTTTACATTCTTTATTTTATTATTTGCTATGATTAAAATTCCAAATAAATGTTATAATAAAGATTAAAAAATTATCTAATCATCAAAAATATTTTTAAAAAAATTAGTTAAAATTTAAAATTAATAGATTAATTAATTATTTAAATTATTATCTGGAAGACAGAGACTAGTCATTACAGAGTTGTTCTACTAATAGAAACAAAGAATTTGGGGGAGAGGAAAATAAAATAAAAGTCCTAATTATATTTATGCGGTTGACTTCCCGAGTATAATCCTCCATGGTTAGCGACGTGATTGATGAGTGCAAATTGAGCGCGAAACATTACTATTCGCTAATGAAGTAAATATATTAGTAAACCAATATAGTCAAATTTATACACAGACAAAACCAAAAGGTTGAGAGGGTTATTTAATAATATTTTAGAAAGTATATTATAAGGTTTTTAATGTTAAATTTGTAGGCGTTGAAGACTTAATAAGTAGGGAGGAGCCACTAGGGTTAATGCACCTCCTGGTTAGCTCCATGTCATTAATGTCCCATATATATCCTCTCGTGTCCGCAAATGCTTACTAATTAATAAGCTCCACAATTCAATGTTCCGAAATTTTAAATTTTGGGTAGCTTTTCAAGAAAAACATGGGCAAGCACGCCAAGCAAATTTATCTATGCGTCTTCTCATTCAATTCTTGATTTATTCTAGATATTAGTAGTCCGAAAATTGACACATTGATGTGTCAATAACGTATGTTGTAAAAGTAATTAATATTTTGTTGAGTGATGGCAATAGATTTTGTCATTCATTAGTGGACGATGGGGATGACATATTAAAATATTTGTGAAATGAATAATATATACTATATGAGGGCAAGAATATGTTTTGATATTTATGATTAAACGTGATTTAAAATAATAATAAAAATATCAATTTTAATTGATTGAAAAGTTATAGTTGTAGTTAGAGATTTTTTTTTAATTATAATTAGTCGTCAACTATCAGCTTGAGTTGGCTATCACTCTAGTTGATAGTCGAAAAACCAATTATAGTTTTATACTCGTATATTTGTTTTCACGGATAAACCTGTTTAGGTTTGAACGTGGACTATAGTTTATTTTAGAAGAGGAGATTTGATAAACCAATTAGAAGTTGGAGACGAGCCCTTTAAGAGTTTGAAGGTTTTTTCGAAATAAAAACTTGAGACGAGCCCATCAGAAGTTGGGGGTGTTAGTTCCACATGTGAGTTCAAAGTTGCATATCGAAAAAGTATTGAGTATAAGGAGAGTTTATATACACATTGGACTCTAAACCCAATATGCTAGTCTTTTGGGTTAAATGTGGGCTCTAATATGTATGTGGGCGAAACCTTGGGTGCTTCTCCTAGGTAAGGCTCGGATCTCCCCAATAGTGGTGTTAAAAGCTTGGTTCGGTATACTCTCTTGGTAAAATAGGTAGGGTACTCCTACTGCTGGTAAGAAGATCACCATGATCGGCTCCTCTCATGATAAGGCCCAAATAAGATGAAGGTAGGGTACTCCTATTGCTGGTAAGAACATGACCATGATCGGCTCCTCTCATGGTGAGGCCAAAATATGATGAAAATGGATCTTGTGGGATTGAGTAGGCCAAGTAAAGTATGAGCTTAGGGGAGCCGGCCCGATATGATGAGACTAAATGTGGAGTGGGAGATTGTTAAGTCCACATGTGAATTCAAAATCTCGCATCGGAAGAGTATTAGATATAAGGAGGATTTATATACACATTGAACCACAAATCCAATTGACTAGTCTTTTGGGTCAAAAGTTGGCTCTAATGTGTATGTGAGCTTTCCTTGGGTGCTCATCCTAGGTAAGGCCTAGGCCTCCTCGTATCATATGTTAAGGTCGACTGATCGTAATACAGACATCTTAAAAAAAAATAGTTATATCTTCACACTTCTCTAATGTTAACAAGCAGATGATAAAGATAATTTTGCGTCTACGAGTGGCTAGCTTCTTTATCTTAGTTTGATTCCTATCTTTAGAGCTCAAGGAAGCCTAGGTTCGTTTTTTATCAACAAGAACTGATCTTTCGTAATTATTCTACGCCTCTTTTAGGTCATCTGTGTATAAATATACAACTTGCATATGAATAAATTTATACCTTTATTAAATTCACTTCATCTTCCATATCATAGATGAATGTGTAGTGAATTTGGTAAGTTTATTTATACATAGGCAACATATTTACACAAAGATGTAGAAATAAAGTATTGTAGTTCCTTCGAACTCTCCAACTAATAAATATACATGTGAGCAAATTAAAGAGGACTAAATGTTCTCATAGCATGACTTCATAATGTCATCTACCAAAAAAGATAATACAGATACGCATATAATAATTATACTCCATCTTATCAAAAAAACAATAATACCATTACTATTTAGCTGAATATTTTTAATAGAAAAAGTGCACGTAAAATTAAAATATTTTGGAGGACTAGATCATGCAATGCATTTCATCATAGCAAAGTCATGATAATACTAATAAATCATTCAAGAAACAATAATAAATTTCAAATTCACACCTTCAAATAACAAAATTATTTTATAATAATCACACATCATGTATGAGTATCGGATAAAAAAATATGTAGGTTCAAAGTGACATTATTAGTTCCAAGGCCGCATGCTCGGCATGGTGATTATTCAGCACCTACACACCAATCCATTAATCATTATCAATAAAAATTACATAATATTCCCTTCTCATCTCACATGAAAAATATAAAAATATACGACAATTAATTTGATATGATTACGTACCCATTCAAACAATAACAACTGGTTGAATTTGAGGTGAATTTTGTACTGCACATATTCGATCAACTCAATTTACCTGTGCATCTGACTCATTCAATTACTTATGTGTCTGATTCACTCAAATATCTTATGTATGTAGGATATTTTCTAATGTTAGATATTGGACTCAAAATTAATTAATTAATTAATTTCAAAAGGTAAATTTACTGCATGAAATAAACGTTGAACTAACCATCAATTTCGATAAATATTCTATTTTTTTCAAAATAAAATTTATAGGTATAGGTTGAGGTGCTGCAGATCGAACCGTAACAAAAATACCCATTGTTCGTTTATTTTTAGTAACCCGTTTCAATTGGGTTAAAGATATCAGGAATGACAACGAGTTGTGTTTGGGTTGGATTTTTTCAAACCCACAGCCGCGCCCATTCAAAACTCGCCTGGTATGGGGTTTTTTGAAATCTGAAACTTGGTCCGAAATTAATTATCATAATAAGAATATTATAATATTTAAATAAGAACATCTAGAAATTATTAAAAAAATAAGAATGTAATTATAATATATAAATATTTTTGAGTGCAGATCGGCTTCAGTTCAGGCACAGGTCCATTCGCACCCGCGCCGAAATTCCAATAAAAAGCCTATACTTGAATTTTTTCGAGTTTCATCCATTCTGATCGAAACGGGTGTATAAAACCGCACTTGACCGTTATTAAAGGCGCGAAACCTAACCTCCATAGTGGGAAGTGGGGTCGCGACAAAGCCCACTTTCCGTCACGACGCGAACAGCTTTGTCGATTTCCTTAGTTTTCTTGTGTCTTGTTCCTTTCACTCACCGTCCCAATTTTCAACGTTTAATACATTGAAAATCTTATAATAATAATAATAATAATAATAATAATAATAGTAATAATAATAATAATAATAATAATAATAATAATAATAATAATAATAATATATTATTTAATGTCGATATAAACTCAACTGAGACTTCTGAAGAGATTCTAAATAGTGTAGAATATTGAAAATGAGAATTTGATATACAAGTCTCGATCCTCAGAAATTTTTTTCACCTCAAAGAAATAGATGAAAGATTTTTGGTCTTGAAGTACCATATCTAAATGTATACAGATTGAATTATATCTTGCGTAATGTTCAAAGACCGGTCATGACAGTCACAGTAAATGTGCTAGCCATATTCAGTGCAGAGCCACCTAGACGACATTAGAACAAGATCAAGTTGCAGATGCAGAATATATTTGAGACTCCCAAAAACCTCGCTCCTAGACAGAATACGAAGTTACGTGCGACGAGACAATGGTATCCTAATGCTCTATAGAATAGACTTCAGTTGCAACCTCCTCCAATCATTCAGAATTTTGCACTACATGAGCTACCTATGATGCAACTTTTATGAGGATACATTAAACGAGATAGATTCATGAATGCGTGCGCTAGAAGTGATTTATAAACTCCAAAAGAGTTATGAGATTGATATCAAGAGAGTACCTTCTAAGTGAAAATCCTGCAGATTTGTTCACTATATATCGACATCTACTATGAAACTTATGTAAGAAATCGACTCGAATATGCAAGAACGAAAGGTAACCTTGTTAGTTATCAGGGGAGCAACGATCATGGGGAGCATCGATCAATGGGAGCATCAATCAGGGGAAGCAGAAATTATGAAGTTGAGCACACATTGAACAAATGTACGCTGCACTATTTTTCTCTTATTCAGGTTTTGTCCCACTGAGTTTTCTTGAAAATTTTTTTAACGAGGCAGCATTATGCACATCTATCATCACCTAAATTACTTTTTTATTTGGTTTTTATCCCATCGGGTTTTTTCTTGTAAATTTAATATAATTATTTGTAAATAGGTGATGTCCAAGGGGGAGTATTGTAATAAAGTCACACGTGGCTTTTGCATGTGGCCACCACCTGCTAACTACGTGGCAAATGATAGGCTTGCTAAGCAACCTTTATAGTCTGTGCATTACTCCTAGGGGGTTCTACTCCATGTAATGTAATTAATATAGATTAAAGAAATTCAAGAAATAAACGAAGAGAGTGAAGAGAAAGCAGTACTTCTCATGTCCCAACTTCATGTGTCCGACTCTTATTATTTTGTTCCATGATTTAACTATTCATTTTCTATTTTGCTTATATTTGTTGTTTTCACTCAACTCTCCATCTTTTATCTTTGTTTATTATTTGTTTTACAACAAAGACTTTTATAATCTACTTACAATCTCGTCAAAAATTATAGATATAATTAGTTGAATTTTGTTACGGATTTGATCATGTTGCCGACCTTTCCTAATGCAATCTTTCTCCCTAAAAAAACAAGTAACATATATTTATAGAAGAATAAAATATTAAAGTAAATTTTGAATGGACATATATATCAAAGTTAATTACAAATGAATGTTTGTATACATTGCCCACTCTTTTTCAATGCAACGTTACCACATTGTTAGTGAATTGATTGCAAGAGAATTCAACCGGTTAAAAGGGGATTTCTAAGTTGTCACTCTTTGCTTCTTTCAATCATCGACTACCACACTTGATGAATCTCTCACTTCTTTCAGCTTTAAATAAACGTACAAATAGACATCAACGTAGAGAAAACATAAAACTCGTTTCTTATCATTCACAAAACAAAGATTTGCAATTATCTCTTGAAAATCAGAGAAGTTGAGACCCTCTATGAGAAAGGGTATATAAAAATATTTTTGATGACCTCCTTAGCGAGCAAATCCGAAGAGCTCTAGTACTCGATTTTGAAGTTACAAATCGGAGTCAACGAAGTTCTCATCGCCATCAAACTCTTCTTCTCAGTCAAATTTGTAAGTTGTCATGAACTCCATCAAAAATTTAAAACAAATACATACACATAATAGCAACAATAAAAAACAAAAATTTGATAGCATTATTTATTAATCAATAAGAAAATTGGAGGACATGCATATCAAAGAGGTAGGTGATCCTAGTGCATCGTACTTCTTTTCTCTATATGTTTTCCTGTATTTTAGCTCTTCTTCGCTCCTATTTTGTGGATAATTTATTTGTCTGGCCTCTTTATGCCTTCACGGATATTTCTAGTGTTGGTGTTACATAGATTGAAAGAAATGTGTCTTTGCCCAATCGATATATGTACAAACGTTTTATCTTCTGTTAGTATCAATAAAATCAGCATTTTATTATCAATGTGTTGTGATAATAAGTTAAGTATAATTTCATCTAAGGTTATCGAGTGTGTTATCACTGATAATAGAACCCTTAGATACACGGTATTATACTTGACAGGTTCTTGGTCAAATGCGTATAAAGCGACCAGTATGAGGATGACTCTTGATCACGCTCTACTGATCATAGGTATAAGTTTACCAAGTCAGATCATAGATATCACTTGGAAAGTGATATTAGACGGCCCGACCTGAGTATGGCACATAGATACAGTCATGAACATACTCAAGTTGTTGTAGTACATTCAATCCTTATAGACCTTGGAGTCTTTGTGGATTATATGACAACTCTCATAGTTTGACATGCTCATCTACATTTTCCGTAAATGGCTACAAAAGAGGTATGAATGGTTATGCGACGAATCATATGAGGGATGCAATTGACGGTCAAGGGATTTGTCCCTCACGACGAGTGGGAACGATATCTGTTTAGGCCTCTTGATGAGAATGACTGAGAAGAAGTGTGCGGCCGCACCAGTGATAAAAGTAGTTATCATCAGTCATCTCGGGATCAAGAAACAGGTTTGAACGAAAAAAGGATGACGACTCTATGCCTTATGTTCAAACGAGATAACTAGTGACAAAGGGATTGTGATAGCTGCAACAAAAGTTAAGTCGAAGCACCGATTATCGAGATCATTGGGTAATCATAATGTCTTACTAGAGGCCACTTATGATGAATGGACCAAATGGAATTTAGGGTCATTTGCCAATGAGCCATGAGCCTACAGGGTCACACACAAAACGTAAGCCCAAAGCAAAAACGGACTTTAGAAGTCCATCGGAAATTAGGAGGAGAACCCATTGCCATAACAGGGGATGTGTCGATCGACACACATAGTGTGGTGATCGACACATATTGGGACATGTGCCGATCGACACACATAGTGTGGTGATCGACACATACCCCTGGACAGACCCTATTTCTTATTTCGGTTTGGATTTGGAGTCTGAAACCAATAAGGAAAAATGCAATTGGGAGCACGAATTTTGGGAAATATTTTGAATTAGGAATTCAAAATAAAGTAGGATTTTATTGGAAATAGAATCCTAACCCTAAGCCTATAAATATATTGCAACAGTTTAGTTTAAACCTTAATGCGAGATTCGTAACATTAGCAATTTTCCTAAAAATTCCAGATCTGGTTAGTAGCTAATTTGATCTGATTGGAGAAGAACAATTCCAGTAGATTGTTCTTCGTCAAGCTTCGATCAAGACTTGCTCGTGTGGATACCGGTAAAGAGCGCATCCCGGAGGATACGCTTTCGATTGATTCGTGAAGGATCTGTGCTCTCTCAAAGGTTTGATAAATCCGGATCTACAAGAGGTAATTGAAATCTCTAACCTTCTCATCAATTATGGTTAAACACGCAGTAGATCCTTGCTAGGAAATGGGGTTAAATTTTTGTTATTTACTTCCGATGCGCATGAATGAGATCCCTCGTTTCTCAACAGTTATAGGGTTTTCTAAGCGTTTATAGCAGTTTCAGGAGGATTAGGCAAGCAACGGGAGAATACAAGGGTTGTGCATTCCTACTATACGAGCTCGTGTACCAATTGGAAGATGATCCGAGTCATCTAGTGTGGACACTACGCGGGTCGTGTACTAGCCCGTGCCTGTGTAGTGTTTATGTTTCATCTCACGTACCAGCTACACGAGCCGTGTTCTACCCCGTGTAGACTTTATATCTCACCCTGTGTATTCTGGTACATAGCCCACACACTCATCCCACATACTTAGCTGACAAGTCAAACGAAGTCAACGCAGGTATGTGTTGGGTTATTTAGGTTGAGATATTGGATTTATTCAACTCATTCTCATTACCCATTAAATTAGTTAGTGTATTAATTAATAATTTAATTTAATAATATTAATATGAGAATTTCTAGTACGTTCTTGGGAAGCATAATGAGTCCAAGGAGGTGTACTTGCTGAAAAATTTCTTCCTTCTTTTACTTTAGGGGAAATTGCATAAAAATCATGGTAAGATTTCTTCCTTTTTTGGCATAAAACTATGGTTAACTTTATTTTCAGAGAATAATGTTAGATCTCCCGTTAACTAACTTATGAGTTGTGGGTGAATCCAGCTCCGATCAATGACACTTTCGTTCTTATTTGCGTTTTCATTCTCTCTAAATTTAACGTTAATAATCTGAACTTTGAATACTAAAAAATTAAGGCATCCTAATATATGTTTTTTTATTAATTACATTATTTCCCTAAACTACCAAAAATCCCTCCGCACCCAGCAAAGTTCGAACTTACAACCTCTTCCAAGAAAGTGTGTGCCTCAAACTATAGGGTTGTCCCCTTAGGGACTCCTAATATATGTTAATATTATAAGAAACTAATATATTTTCATTTCTCGTATTTTCTTCGCTCCATTATTTTATCTTCATCGCTCATGATAGATGGATTGTAATTTTATAAGAGAATGAAAAGTTATTAAGAAAATGATTTGTTTTTTGAATCTGTGTTTCTTTCTTCATTGTTAGAAAAATAATAAATGATAAATTAAGACAATAGACATTTGAGTTAATCAGTTAATCGGGCATTGGCTATGTTTTGAAATTTATTAGTGTTGCACTTCATCTACAATCCTTCAACATACTTCTTCGTCTCCTATTCATTTGGGAGTGGTACTTCCCCATCTGGTACGTTTGCAACCTATTTCGACTCTAATACCAATCTACACAAAATGTCATGTTCAGTAATTACTTCAATATGAAAGAAAATTGAATTTCATTTAAATACTTAGTATGGATTAACTTTGACGAAATATATGCATACTGTATCTGAGGGTTGTAGGTTCCGAGATCCCATCAAAGTTAAAAAAATAGTGTCATTCGGCTTCGGCGAGGAGTTGGTCAGAGAAAAAGATTGGAGAATGTGAGAGAAGAGACTTAATGTGATGAGGGGCGAATATTTAATGATTTTATGGGTCGATCAGAGACCAGAAAAGGCAAGGATGGACTCGAGAAATCTATTAAAGAAGTCCAAGCAAACATCTCAACTCCAAGTAGTCATAACTTTTGCATATGGGCTCGGAATCATGCCCGTAAGAGGTCAAACGAAGCTATTTCAAATATAATAAGTTTGGGACCGTGAAAACAACTTTTAAAGGCCCAAACAAGTCCTTAAAATTTAGTCTTTGATTAACTACGAATTTTAAGTATATTTTAATATTTTCCATTCTAATTAAGTTTTGGAGTTAATTAGACTTTGGTGCTAATCTCTTTTTTGGACTAGGTTTGGGTTAGGTTTTGATATTAGTCTTGAGCTATCTACGATTTTTCTTTTTAATTTAGGTTTAGGTTAAGATAGTACTATTTAAGAATTTTTTGGTCATTGTTGTAGAGACAACTTTTATCATAATAAAATACATTTCTTTCAAACTTTTGAGTTTGTGCTAAGTTTTCGGATTGAAATTTGTGTGGTGATTATCAACCACGTTTACTCACGCGTGCGTCAAAATGACACTTTAAAGATTTGAAGAATTTGGAAGGGCATTTCAGTTATTTCATAACTAATAAAAAAATAAAACTAGCAGAGATCTAACGGTGTACTCAGAAATAAAGTTAGCTATGACTTTACGCAATTTCTCCTTTACTTTATGTTTTCAAATATTGGGAGTGGCATAATTTTAGAAATTCGAGAGTTTTATTTAATAATATCACTTTTTTTAACTACCCTTAAATTCACCCCACTCAAATATCATGCTGAGCCTCAAACTCTGGTTTGAGGCTAGTGACATATCCAGAAATTTTTTTAAGGGAGTGGGAAAAAAATTTCATGCTAAAAAAGTAACTTTAATAATAAAATAATACTAAATGCATATAACAAAATTTAATTCGAGTTTGATTATTTATTTTTTAGTTGAGTTCAAATTTAACATTCATGATGTATATATAAATACAAAGCTCGGTCGTTTTCATCCCCCAGGCGCATTAGTCAAGCAACCGCAATCACTAGTCAGTTTGCGAGCCTTACAAACTCTAATAGACCAAACTCGATTTTGATTCATTTATCAAACGACCCTCCATTCAATCTCGGCATAACTTTGCTTATAATTCAATAATTAATAAATTATAATAGACAAAACACTCAAACAAGTTGAACCAAGTGGTACGGAGCACATTTAACACATGTGAGGTCCTGAGTTCGAATCTTGGTACATACTAATAGTGTAGGATGTATGTCTTCAATGAAGTGAGTTGAAAAGCCCAAACAACATTGAGAAAAGTCCACAATTATTTAAGCCAAAAAAAGCAAACACCGATTAAAAAAAGTTCAAATCCAAGGTCTGAACCCATATTCAATTTTCGGGAAAACTTTTATATGATTTTTTTCTGAATTTTCAAGCCCCCTTGATCCGTCAATGTCTGAAGCCATGGAGGGAGCATGGACAACTACTAGGCCTAACTCAAACTGGTAGAAATTTGAGAATTAATTGGAGATAATTCCATATTTTCTAATAAACTAATAACATGATATTCTAATTTATTCACAGGAGTAGAGTGTGAAAATAAACTAATTATGATATTACATAAATTTATTTTATAAATAACGATATATAGCTATATAAAAAGGGCAAACTTTAGTGTTCTAAAGTGTATTTTTTGTCAAAGTTAAATATCATATAAAAACCTAAAATATTATTTATTTAGAAAGTAGTCAAACGAAAAATATAAAATGTTTGATAAATTAGCTTGTTACGTCATGAATAATATAATAAACGGAAGCATAATGATCCCTCTTATGAGCATCCGAAAAGCCAATGCAATATATGAAAAGAAATAGAAATAGGTCTCAAAGAGGTAGAAAAGAGCGCTAACATGCATTCTCTATATATATAGCCTACGCACAAACATCTAAGATGGATAAGCATAAAATAAGCTATATATCAACAATGCTCAACAGCGGCTTCAATGCTCTCAAACCGCAGGGCAATGCTCCAGTGGCCGGCCGCTGAGGAGGCACAGGAGCACAATACGGTTGGGGAAAAGTCGCGGAGGCTTTGGGTCACGGCGGGTGGTGCAATGGGGGAGGATGCTTATTGTCAGGTCGTGTAACAAGTTGCAGAAAATGGCACCATTATTACACACCTCTCTGCCGCCTCTTCTTCTACGCTCCCATATCTTTCCTTTGTGTTGCTGACTCTTTTTATTATTGTTGTTGTTGGTCACTACCGTCATCGGCAGCTCCTCAGTTGGTTTTCTCTTTAATTTAAACTCTTTGCAATTTGTATAAACATTTTTCTTTCTCTTCTTGTTATATTAATTTAAACATGTAACAAAATAAAATAATAGTTGATCTATACAACAGAAATAGCTATGAATTACACAATCCTTGGTTTTACAAAAAAAGAAAGATACTATGGCCATATGTAGAAAATAGTTTAAACTCGCAAACCCATTCAATTGGTCCAAACCATGATGCAATATAGTTTTAAAAAGGGCTAAGTGCATATTTAAGTATGTCATTAGTATAGAAATTGTTATTCATGGCGAACCTAATGCGCCAGGTAAAACCTTTTTACGTCATGCATATATACACTATCAATTTTTCCTCAGTTTAACAGTGACAAAATGCGCCGTTACTCCGGCGCCGTTAGTAAGTGTAACGGCGTATAAGATACGCCGTTAGTATACTAACGACGCAATCCACAACATACGTTATAGGACTAACGACGTATACAGTACCGTACGCCGTTAGTATTGTAACGGCGTATAGAGAATTATGCATCGTCACAATGTTGCGGTGCCGTTAATAGGCTAAACGGTGTCAACGACACTACTAACGATGTATGTAATGATGTACACCGTTAGGATTCTGATGGCCTATGTAGTCCTATATGTCGTTAGTATGCTGACGGCATATGTAATCCTATACGCCGTTAGTATGCTGACGTATGTACATTCACACGTTGTTAAAATCATAATGACGTGTGAATGTATATACGCCGTCAGTATACTAACGATGTATGTCTTCTAAATACGTCGTTACAATCTGAATTTTAGAAAAAAATTGAAATGTTGCAATTTTATTTTTTTACGATAAAAAATATGAAAAACAATTCAAATGCATATTTCATTGAAACATTGAAAATGTTCACATAAATACATAGATAAACTACACAGGACGAGAAGGTTGGAAGTTCAGGTCCATAGGTGGCAAGTTCGGGTCAAAAATCTTCATCTGTTCATAGAAAAAACTGAACATGTTGGATGCTTTTGCTGCACTCTGGCATGCATCTCCGGCCAACTGCCTAGCATTGGCGGCCTCCTACGTAGATTGGAGTTGTGCAAATGCCTCTAGAGAAACTGACGAGGAGGACAGATGTCTTCTCGTCAACGGCGGTTGAGGGTCATCATGCTTGAAACCCTAGATGTTTCGTCCTCGGGGAAGTTGTTTCTCTGTTAGTGGCCTCTCATCCAATTGAAACATCTTCAAATTCACTTGGCGCATAGCCTCGTTATCTTCGGCATCGGTCATCAGCGTAACAGCCACATTCATGTCCTCGTGCTTGTGCGACTCCTTCCACGCCTTGAGCTCATATTTAATTAACATCTGTAAATATATATATATATATA
>JAYMTP010003109.1:0-17760 GCA_036897365.1 Geranium brycei | reverse complement strand
AGTCCCCCCCCCCGCTCCTGTGGGAAAAACCCCCCTTTGCGGGGGCGGGCCGCCGGGGGCCCCCCCCCCCCCCCCCCCCCCCGAATCCCTCCATTTGGCCGAGATTAATTCTCTCGGTTGATCGGCTTTCCTCTCCCTGGCTGGGTTCCGTTCGACCTCCTTTTAGGGCTTCTGCCAATTGTCGCATTTGTGTTGCTAGTGCCTGAATTTGCGTCTCCATGGCTTGTTGCCACTGGTCGGATGTGCAAATGAAATTCTCGAACTGCTCAATAATTCTTTCACCCATAACGTTAGCTCTGATACCAAATTGTTATGGTCCCGCGCTTTGGATCCGGTTATGGGCTGATTGGGATAGATAGTTGAGCTCGATTAACAAGAGAGCTCTAACCTCGATTTAGCATTCGTTATAGAGAAAACACAAGATCTCAAAATGAACAATTTACTAATAATTTTCTCAATGCTTTATTCATGAAACTCGTAGGTATTTATGGCCTACTTGAACCCTAATCCCAACTAACAAACTAACACAAATACTAAAAGGACTCTAACCTAAACTAATAATAATCTCAAACTAATACAAATACTAAAAGGTCTCAAATAGAGTTTGTCTAATAGGAATAAGATTCCTAACAAGGTTCCTTTATATAGGGAACAATAAGAAAGCTAACTGTAATACTCAAACCCTAATATTACTTGAGTATTCTAGCAATAGGAAATATACTCTAGTACTAATAAGGAAACCTGGTTGGCAGTGTCAGTAGGTAAAATTGCATCATATACAGAGTACAAACAAATAAAAAGGCATTAGACAAAATTTGAGATTAGGGAACCACAAAGGAAATTTACAATTACCTCAACATTTCGTTTTGCTCCTTGTATCCGATCAGTCCACATATTGCGAATAAGAGCTCGTCGCCCTTCAGCTACTGGGTTTTCCACAGGAAGGGTGCAATAATCAATGACCTGGAACAAAATAGATTTTGCCCACATTTAATATTAATTTGTCATGCTTCCAGAAAGGAACTTTTGCCAGCACAAAAATGAAAAATGAAAATATGAGGGGACCTCTTCTAGTTCTGATAACTGCTGAACCCGAACCATATTGATATATGCTCGTTCATAGCTCTCGAGAACCTAAAAAATAAAAAAATATTTAGCGTCACGAATTCCATTTAGGAATATTAATGAGAGTTGAGTACGACATATCATAGAACTGAGCACTGCCATCATTCCTCTTAAGTTAGTTTAAGCTTAAGTAAATTTAGGTTCTTATATGTACTATCATTGGGTAAACTAAGTCTCTTGATTTCTGTTACAGCCAGTGATCTAAAATTTACAATCTTATGAACGAAACAGTAATAAATGTACAGCATGTACGATGCAATAAGTTTCACAGAGTTTTAAAGACTAACCAAAGCAGCTAGCTCTGTCGCCAAACATTTCCTAGCTCTCTCAACATATTCCCGAGCTTCATCATACTGTGAAAGAAGAAAATTTAACAAGGTTATGCACAAGAAATACTTGGGAGTTACACACATGCACCCACATAGAGAGACTATAAAGTACCTTGCCCCAACGAACTAGCAAAACAGCCCTGAAGAATGTACCGTTACTGCTCCCATCACCAGTAGCAGCAGTATTTCCCAATCCCCGAAGTTTGGTTTCATCACCATCGTCTAACCGAGAGACGTATTCTGCCATTTGGTCCCACTCTCCCATGTTCCAGGCGGCACTAGCAGCCTAAGACAATGTCATAACCATATATGAGAGTACTAAAGATAATGATGGCTTAGTGGATACCTTTTTGGGGGAAGGTAGGGGTTAGGGGAAGGGGTTTTTCTTTACTATATTTGTATCCTATATTAACAGGCACTCTTTAATAAAATAAAGATGGCATCTCTTTAAAAAAAGCTTAACAAACCAACCATAGGTGCCATTTCAAGTCGAGCTGCTGGCTCAGCTGGAGACCAGTATTCCTTGCAGAGGTTGTTAAGCTCCTCCCATCGAGCCAATGCAGCAAGGCACCGCATCCTCCCTAAAGATATCACACCAAATGAAGCTTTTCAGAAATTTAATCAAAATACTCGATGGGTGTCAAACAATCTAAAAGTAGCAGAGCAAGGTAAATGGAAAATGCCCAAATGAAAAATCCAACAAAGCACAACAGACCACTCAGAAGTATTAAAACAATGATAGGGTCCATGAGATTAAGCTGGGCACTAAAAATGTATCAAATGTTGGAAATTAAAGGTCCTTGAAATAGGACTTCATAGCTCTTAGATGGCATATCACTAGTACACAATACAATGCTTGAAACTATATATTCACTTGTACCGTCACAAAATCATTTGAAGCTTCTGTGTTGAGACAACACATCAAAAGCCCCAACCATCATTCTAAATGAGATCAACCGTAGTCATTTTCAATAAAGGGATATACTCTATGAAAACACAGCAATTAAAATCAATACAGAACAGGTATATATAGAAATCCTGAATGTAGTGAGAACCTAATGTAGCTTCCAGAACAACATGAGGACTCGAAGCTTGCGAGGCCTTGACAGTATATGCCTTCAGAGCGTCATCCCACCGTTGCAATTTCTCATACCTAAACCAAAGAAACAAACAAATGAAAATACTGCACAAATAATTATAGAATATTGTCCTTCCTTTTCTTAATGGACTGGCCAATTGAAATAGGCTAAAATGAGGATCGTGAGAATATGAAAGCGAGAATACCATGACTCCTTGAGTTGAACATCCAGAATTTGTTGGGCATAGGTCAATATCCCAAAAGCGGCCTGATCAAACAACGAATGTCAATACACTAAGGATCCAGAAAGAGTACATTGAAATGTTAAGCCTGGTTAAAATGCAGTATAATAAGATACAGCAGACCTCATGCTGGTGCAATTGATTATTGATATGTATAAGACCTTCAACAACAGCAACAGGGTTAGCATCCATCCTCATGGAGCGTGCTCCTTCAAACTCCATTTCCTTATAATGCAGGGCTTTCGCATATGCTCGACACTGACATGAGGAATAATAATGTGAAAATCTATAGAACTTACAGAACCAGTACTATAAACAAGCATAGATGTGCTGTAAAGCCACGGTCACTTTCTGTAAATTTACTGTAACGAAAAATTGTAGCTCACCTTTTCTGCAAGAGCACCAAGTAAACGAATATCTATAGGAAGCGGTTTTTCATCATGCTCCATGAACTCAGCCTGCAACTCAGGTTGTTAATCACGTTGATAAACAAAAGTAAAACAAACAGAAGAACTTGACTTGCACCAATTCGGTGGTAGTCCATCAATTTCACGAAAAGTAAAGGAATTTGTCAAAAACATTTATTATTTATGATTTGTCATTTTTTAATGTGCCTCGATAGGTGAGTGAGCTACAACCACAAGATAGGGGTAATCCCTACCCGCATCGCATAGGAGTCAAAACCTACACCCTCAACCCTGAGAGGATGCTTTAACCATTCTGGTGTCCTCTAGGGGGTTGTATAATGCATTAGTGCAGCTCAAGGTGAAAATTTTCTACACTGATTTTATATTAGTAACGTTATTACAGTGGATCTAGATAATAAATGCTAAAGAAATAGCACACAAGATTCCAAGAGTACAAAGACATACCAAATTAAGTAGGGTAGCTAGAATTTCAGGAGAAATATTTGGAGATGAAAATGCCATCTCTAAACTTCGCACCAACTGTCTCTGATTAGACTCAGTCAGTGTAGCCCAACAGCTCACAAATCCAGCAGCAAACAACTCGCGTCCAACAAAAGGCTGCAAAGCTGCACCATTAGAACCAAACTTTCGAAGGAAACAAAATGTTTACATGGTACTAATAGCCCATACCTGCAACTGTGCAAGTCTTGCACAGCCTCGTAAGGCAGGAGAAGGAGATTCCTTCAGAACCTCAATGCTAAAATGCCTCATCCATTCTGTCCAATCTTCCTTAGTACTGCGCTGAGAAGCCTCCCCAGCAGTGTGTAACCGGCCAACATTGGCCTATATAGCAAAAAATAATAACAATATTCAGGACAGATAAATTTACACACATGTGACGTGTCATGTGAGCTATGAACATATACAAGAAACTAGTAAAAACACCAGGGGGATAGGAATTCTAGTTCAGAAATTAATAAATAAGTGAATCCGATATCCAAACAAGGGTAGACACCAGCTTCTTGTCATGAAGTCCAAATATCAGATTCAACTTACAGGCTCGGTCGTTGGAGGTGAAAACGTTGTCGTTGCATTTAGTGAATGGACAGGTGTCGCACTAGCAAGAGACAACAAATTGAGGTATGAAGCGGTGCCGTTTTGGTGTTGGGTCAAAGAGTCGTTGCTGGCTCCATCATCTTCCTCCAAGAGCTGAGTGGTCCCAAAGAACACCGAGGACGTGGATGGCGAGTACGGAGCTTGAAAGGGGTAATTGGGTCTTTCATTTTCTAGTATTTATAGTTTACGATGCAGCAGCAGTAAGGTTAGCTTGAATTTATGAATAGAGTCGCCTCTATGAGGAACCCTAGTTTAAGATCACTGTAAAATAGTCACTTTTGGGTTTTTATCCTTGTAATCGTTCCACAATTATCAGTAAAAGTTTCTAGTTTCGAGTCCTATCGTTACACTTCTATTGCGCAAAGGATGAAAGAGAACATGTCTAAACCAGAGCCAATACAAATTACTAGAAATGTGGGAAATACAGTTATTCAGACCTTTTAAATTAAGGAGCTTATGTATGCTTTAACAGGAATCAGTAAGAGAATGCAGAGCCTGCATGTACGAAAGTGAGATACCTGATGGCCTCTAGGATGCCTTTGTACATCAAACCCATCTTCATAAGGGTCATTCTCCACATCATTTAGTGGGTCGCTGATAACCTCAACCAGAACATTTTGGCTCAACCTTTGGGCAACAGTGCTTCCCGAAATTAATGGCCCACATCTTTTCAAGTGGCCTTGAATTTCTTCAAACTCATTATGCTGAAAATAAGGTATTTTATAAAGCCAGAATCTCGTAAAAGCTATAGGAGTTCGTTAAATTAAGGGAATGTAAATGTGATAATCAGGTAAGAGAATGGACCCTCAAGCAATGCTTCAGCACTAGTTTGTGTATTGACGGGATAAAAATGGTGAATTCCTCCCCAAAGTAATAAGCTAGACAGCAAAGTGCATCAACAGCATCCTTCCGGAGCTCATCATTCTTCCTGTAAACCAAAAGATCAGAGTTAAATTAACCATAGATCTGATTTCCATATAAGATATCACACAAAAACACAATTAAACAAGTAAAATACTGTCAAATTTGCAATCTAAAATCAAGGTTAGGGAAACTAACCCATCCAACACTAACTTCAAATGATGCACAAGAGAAGATAAGTGCCCAGTAACCTGATGCAGAAGCACTGATAAGGCATCATTAATATAAATATAAACTAATTATTATTTTATCTGGAACAAGGGCTACATTGATCAATATATACGATAGGGAAATTCAATTATGAAGAAAACAACTAATGAAGCCTTTTTCTTCTCTTATCTGGATTAAATATACATTAATTAACATGTAGGATAGAAGAGAGAAATTTGAATCTGAAGCTTATTAGTTAAGGAAAATCTATAAACCTGCACATGAGAGATTAATCTTGTCAAAGTTTTGATGGCAGCGCGTCTTATATCCACCGAAGCGTCCACTTTAAATAATCGAATGAGTGCAGGAAGAAGCGAATGCATATGCCCGTCCAAAGTACCTAAATAGTGCAACAGAAAAAGAAAACTACTAATATTTTGCATCTGTCAATAAATTAATGGCAAAATGGATTTAGTATTGAACTCAACTCTGCCATTTGAAATCATCTCACTTTTCTGTTACTCCTTAATTTCTAGTCTCTCTGTTCTTTCTCTCGCTGTTTGTGGATGGGTTTGTAATGTTCAGGCTTGTTTGTATCCCTCCTTGAGAACAATCAGGCCTTTTGTAATAAAATTTTAAAGATTGGTTAATAAAAAAAACAAACCTGCTATACTTTAATCTCATTTTAAAAAAAATCTTGATCATATATTAATATCCTACTCAATCAAACTTGATCATAACTATTCAATGTATTAAAGGTCATATCCATAGTTTTCTCTCCCTAATCTTTTCCATCTCCACTGAGAAAAGGTAGCATACTTGCCTTTATGGAACCTACAGATACACATATTATATATGCGAAATTCAGTTCTTATACTGATCTTAGTTTCTGTTTGCTTACAACATAATTCTGCACTGTCAAGTTGTGTTATGAGTGTTTCTTAGTTGCTTCATGATTTCTCATATCTACCATATATAAACCATCATATTTTATCACGCAAAATATGAACAATACTGACCACCAAAAACTTCAAGGGTTTGTAGGATATCAAGAACATGTGTGTAATCATTACGCCGTTCGGCATCACTCAAAACTTGAATACAGCAAGGTAGAATATGAGGTAGATATGTTTTAAATTCATCATTTAGAGCCAAGAAAAGTTGTTCCACTAGATACAAAACCTGAAATAGGGAAAAAAGGAGACGAAATGAAAAACGAGAGAAAGAGAGACAATAAAACAACAAGAATCACCGTCATAATGACATGCAGGTGACTCTAGAAAAACAATAGCAGATACTTACAGGAAAGCCAGACGCAGGACGATTAGTAGCTGGCAAACTGAAGCATGACCATAACTCAAAGATTAAAGAGAGTAACTCCGGAAGATATTTCCGAATATGCTGCACGGAAAAGAAACCTCATATGACCTTTGGATAGAACCCTAAGAATCATTACAAGTTTATACTATTGCATGACTTGCAATGTACCTGTCGCACAATTGAGACCAGTGTCCCAAGCTTCCATGTTATAAAATCCTTCAGGTAATCATCACAAGTACGAACAGTGTTGAAGAGATCAGGCAAAACCTACAGATTCATGGGATAAATATTTGAGTAAAATTAAATACAGCCTTTCTACATCATGTTTTTTTATTTGCATTAAGCAAATAGATTTAGTGACAGGTTTTATTTTCCTTGGTTGGCCTTCCAAAGCAGAATAAAGGGAAATTACTACCGGATTGGCCTGCATACTAACCTTTGGCAAATATGGTACACAGCCAAGACCCATTGACTAACCTCGCAAACAATAAGTACCAAAATGATTTAGTAATTACAATATGATATATGATATCAGATAAGAGAGAGAGAGAGAGAGAGAGAACTGAACAGTAGTAATTACAATAACATGTATGACAGAAAACACAGGGGCCCTTTTGTCATACCTTCAATATGAATATGAGAGATCCGACCACCTTTTGGTGGTAACTGGCAAGTGAAGGATCTCTTAGAATACGCATAAGAGAATTTACAGCGGCCTGAAGTAGAAAATCGATGCAAAAACTACATGAGCATAGGCATGCCATGATTGCAGACTACATTTTTTTTATTACCATGATTGCAGACTACATATCACATTATACTACCGTTGAATAATAATCCTCAGATGTAGCAACGGATGGCCGGAGTTCCATAGGTAGTTCGTCCATGGGTAGAATGTGTTGACCTGAATCATTGGGTGGACAGGTAACTTCTCTATGTGTCCCAGGTAAACTTAGCTGATTTCTTTTATGCACATGAGGATCCAGTGCACCCATGATTCCAAGAACCTGGTCAAATCAAACAATAACTTTGGCATGGAAAATATATGAGGTTGTAACTAAAATTCCAGTTCACAATAGCTACCTTTAGTACTTCACATCTAGTAGACCATGTTGATTCACCATTCAGCAGCTTCAACAGCAGGCCAAGAAGCAGTGGATACTCATTATATGGAGTTATGACATATCTGTCAATTTTTTTGAGACAATACTCATAAATATATGCAAGGTAACATATTTACACATCAAAGAAACACTATGAATCAAAATATAGAATGGCTTTAGTCTAGTCTCAAATTCTCCAGTTGTATAAAAGGATATCTTCTTTATAAAAGGATTAAGCATGTAACATTGGCGTAAAATACTATCTTCTTTACTCCTTTGATTTAAGTGAAAGCATTACTACATCAGTATAGTTTGGAGAAAACAAATTTTCAGCACAGAATCTGCAAATCTGTCCACTATTGTATTTATTTATGAACTATAATAACATTTTTGCACCCTGAAGCTTTGATCTGTATCAATTGGAAACTTAACTTTCAAACACATCAATCTTAACAGCAGTTTTTTTTAACAACCAGAGTTTCATTAAGGAAACAGTATACAACAAGAAAGCAAACTAATACTGAAGTGCAGGGCAGGGCAGGATATAAGAAACAGGTAACCTACCCAGTGCTCTGTGCAACTTGACCCAGAGTGGTAACAGCCACTTCACGTTTTGTGACAGCTGCTCCATCCAATAATGCTTCAACTATTAGAGGCATTAATTCAGGAATATATTGTCGCATTGCAAAACCACCCTAAACAGAATCCACAAATCAAACAGATCATTATTAGCTAAGTATCATTATGGCTAAAATTATTATCAGACGGCATGATTATAATGCAAGTACGAAATTCACTTCTGCTAATAACTCTATCACCAGCAATAATTATCACTCTTCTAAAAAGAGTTAGTCCACACAGTTGGGAAACCGCAGCCAACAAAGTTTTGAAGAGTATGACCGCACCAGCAGAGGAAAAAAGAAGTAAAACAGAAACACAATGTAACCCCTTTTCAGCACCGAACACCAAATAGTATTGCAAAAAGATGAAATGCATAACATGATTAACCTTCTCCTCAAGAGAATAATGAAGTTCAACACATTCTTGAGGCGATGAAAGGATAATTTAGTCCAACATGAAAGATCGAGGAAAAAAGGTAATCAGCTAATCAAGGTCAAATTACCCCACCTCACCAAGTCACCCCACCCTCACATCCCACCGATAAAAGTTAAAATTAAAAGAGAGAAAAGCATGATGGTTAAAATAGATATGAGAAGAGGAAGTTAACCCACCACTCTAGCAAGATCCCCAACCGTTGCAAGAACTCCACAGATAATGCCATTATTAGCATTGGCCCCAGTGCCTTCCGCAAGTCTTGATGCCAATGCCTGACAAATAAAGATGTACTACATCAGAAAAGGAAAAAGTAGAACTAGAAGATCTGGTATAAACAACACCAGACATTTTAACCTTATGCACTGGTGCAATGTATGGAAGTATCAATACTTCACAGTTGCGTATTAAACAGCCCAATAACTTTGAACTTTCTTCCCTGCATTTTCCATCTGCACTGCTCACATAGCAAGGGAAATCAACATGTGAGGCTTGACAATTTGATAGAGTATCTGAGACATGCAAAACCAAGAAGCAAAATTTTATATTAGCTATAAAACCTGGAACCAAAAGTCACCTCTGTTCTAGGTAAGTCAGCAACTGTATGAGATGGCGACGGAGTGCGGGAAGAACATATGCTGGGTTCTTCTCTGATAATCTCCCAGACAATGATATTGCATACTCTCTAACATCAAAATCCTGAGACAAAACTGACATTATGACATTAACAAATGCAAGACAAGGAGAGTCGGAGATTGGCAGAAGGCCAAAAGAGATTACAGCACTTCATTCAGGGACTAATGTCAGCAATTTGGACAAAAGTTACACAAGGCAAGAATGAACCAAGAAATGTTGAGAGTCAACACTCCTATACCGAAAACTTACATAGTATACGCAATAAATAAATTGCAGACAATCTTCATATTAAAAGGCATCTATCCCATTGTGGCGGATTTGGATTGCAAGTTTTTCTATCCATTCATGGACTTTATTCTTGTTTCGAGCCAAGTGAGAATAAGACAGAAGGCATTGGTCTAATTCAAATATGGGTGTGGTAACCATAGAAGAAAAACATCGTAAAGAAAGCACCTAAATCCCAAATCTTTAGTAGGATAGCAGCAAAATGAAACTTGCATTTCATTCCTTCAATTTTGAATTTATGGGAAAACGGTTGTGGCCAGCTAAAGTTCGTCTCCAATGCCATAACATGGTAATAGGACGGGGAGAGACATCCAAGGTGGTTAGGCCATTAGAAAGGTTAAAGACAATATAAGAAAAGTTGAAAGAACTTACTTGCTTGGATTTAAACTAAAAGTGTAGGACTGACAAAGTATCATGGAAACAAATAATTAGAAAACAGATGATAATGCATCACCGAACGAGGGGAATATCGATAGATATAATAGAATCAAGGAGAATACTAGCTGAAGATTCAAGTCCTTGTTGCCAACATCAGCTTTGTTTGGGAAATGGGTTGGTTGTAGTTATTTTAACATATCATATGACTCAAGCATAACGTGGTCAAGAAAATGAGTACATATAATATGCACAAACATGTCAAAATATTTAACAGAAGTGTATGTGTATCTTTATAGAACAAAATAAACATCATTGCATGCTCATATATATCTTCCAGTCAGCATACCTCATCATTTAAAGCGGCAAAAATGGCACTGAGGCTATCAGCCTGCGCTATGAAATCATCAAAACCTCTATTTCCATGAAGAGAAGAAAAGATGGAGAGGCGGACAATAACATCAGCATCCACAACAGCAGCAATGAGAAGCTTTTCCACGAGCTGCAGAAAACCTGATACTATAAGCAACTGTGAACTGGAAAAGGCAACCATTATGCATCTTGCTCTTAGCAAAACAACGAAGGCGCATCCTCTCGTACCAACCTAGACACATTCTGATTTGAAGGACCGGACTTAACACGCCAATCTTAAAAGCAGATAAGATAATATGGGTCTGGTGATGGTTGTTTTCTATAAAGAGAAGTCACTCAAGATGGTGGAGGGTTTGGCATAGATCACTCACTTTTATCAGATAAATAATGTCTTTATTACACCATGCACTCCTGAGATAGTTTGATTATGTGATCATTTTTTTCTAAATTAGCAAGTTGTGACTTTCAAATTCACTTCAATACGTTGCTAATCAGCATGACATCATCAAAAGTCATAGTCAATCTGACACTTTTCTCTAACCAAATTATAATCTCATCAACAAAAACTAACAAACTTACAAGCTACCGCACCATGGTAGTAGATTAAAAAATTAAAGCAAACACGGTATTATAAAAATTCAAACTACTCTACCAACTTGTTAACGAAATATCGGTTTGGGGAAAATTATAGACATGTTTTAAAATTAATTATAAACCATGTTGCATATAATAGAGACAAAGATGTAAACCATAGACAAGAAAAAGAACATATTAGAAACAAACAACAAAATAGAGTATGTACACAATATTGAAAGCCAAACCTCCTCAATAAGACGCATCCGCTTTGCCCCGGTTTGATTTGCCCAACTAAGCCTAAACTGCATACATGTTGATCCATCAAAAGAATTTGCAACTAATCTACAGCAGCAAAAGGCAGCATCTTTTCGAGTAATTCCATCTTCATCATCCAAGTAGCCAACAACTGATTCTCTAGCAAACTCCAGAAGTTCATGGCCCTAAAAGACTCGTTAGCTTTAGAAACATATACACTTACAACTAGGCTTTAGCTACATTTGTCTAATGGAAAACAAGTACTACAGAGAATTTGTTTCCAGGAGAAGGATTTCAAGAGAACAGTTTTTCTCAACATTTGATTGTCATCAAAATATAGACGTTAAGTGACGAGAAACAAGAATCAAATTGGAAATTGCCAACAAAAAATATAATTGACTAATACTCCTCAGGACTAAACTTCACGAAAATAGAGGCGATATTTTTTCATGAAAAATGAAACCAACATATTGAGAAATGTCTATACATACCTTGAAGTTGAAGTGAGCAAGAGTCTGTAGAGCAAGTTGCACAAGGGATGGAACATTAATGTCTGAAACATGCTGAATTGTGGGCACTGTATTTATTCTTGAAAGACCAATAGCTGCCCTTGATGGTAGATAATGGGATTTTGAAAGGACCATTGAAATGCAATCAAGCAGACGATCTTGAATGGAAGGCAACAAAGACGGAATGCTGAAACCAAAATACATCTTAAAAAGTTAAATAGTTGTTACATTAAAAGAACTTGAAAAAAATCATGAATAGCAAAGCAAACCAGATTGCTATTTGATCGAGAGCTTCTACAAGTGTGGCAGAAAGACCAGCAGAAAACATAGCATCTAAAAGATCAGAGACATAAGGCTCCATATCATTCCCCATGGCTTTCGCAATATTACCAACGCAAGCCAAAGCCTCAAGGGAGGGTCCACCTCTCCGTGGAGCAATCTACAAGATACACAGTAATAAAAAAAATTATCAGCTAAACATATTTTTATTAGAAAAAAACAACAAAATCCCTAGAAGGGATCAAGAGCCTCACAAAAGATAGTTACGGGCCAGAAATTACAAGACACTACAGTGTCCAAGTTACTATCATATCAAAATGGTGGGAACAAAAACTAGCATCAAATTATGAAGGGATTCTCCCTATTGCTCAGTTGGCATAGAAGACAAGTCTTGACATAAGCCCATCGACTTTAGCCACCGGAGCTCCCTGCTTCGCACCTTATCCTCCTGTCTAATAATAGGAAGTAAAGAAGAAAGGAAGAATCCTTTCACAGCCTAGATGTCCTGCCCACTGAGGATGTTGGATTCCTAAATGAATTCAATGATTTACCCTGCTTTTCAAATGTCAATGCGTAACTCTTGCTTTTCCTTATTTCTTTTATGAATTTTTTGTCATTATGGATTCTCTCTAAACTAAGAAAAATATGAAGTTTCTTTCCAGGCTTGGTAAGCAAGTATAATCATGGCAAAAGATGATGACAGAAACCAGTTTAGTATGTACATACTGCATCACGTAAATGAGTTGTAATTGTCGGCAAATAGTGGAAAAGTTCTCCATCCAAGGCACCAGCCATCTCCCCGAGGGCAACAAACCCACTGGCACGTTCAGCTGGTATTCGCAGAACAACAAGTATATGGTTCATGCATATCTGGAAAAAAATCCATTTCCATATATAAAATCAAAGTAACCAACGGCAAACTTAACTTTCAAGTTTGAACATTCTCCAAAATCGAAGCAAAGATAACAAACCGTCAAGTAATTTGTAACAAATCTGTCCCTGAGGAAATGAGCTATTCGAGGTAGCAACGTAGTGATGCTAAGGCGAACCAGCCGATCCCGATGCTCAAGATATCTGAGGACAATTTCTGCAACTTCTTTATACCTTGACATCATGAACTCGCCAGTATTTCTGTGCACGTTAAGAGTGAAGTTTAATATACAGCATATGGTTGCAAGATACATGGATATGTATGCCAAAGCACAAGATGCATGAAGTTACACAACCACTTTGTGCAATTATCTCTGTGCTTAATTGTTGGAAACTCTGAAGGTACCACAGTTCAGGTGCAACATATATTTGACTGTTAGAAAAAGTTCCATTTTGGTTCCAAAGTATGGCAAATTTTGCTAATTTGATCCTGGATGTGATCTTGTTTCAACTTAGTCCCAGAGTATCCATAATTTGGTCCAATTTAGTACCAAAATATGATAACTTGTTTTATAGTTCTGCAGTTGCGATCCTACATTCTTTTATAGTTTCACTGGCTGGATTAATTTGATGATAAATTTCAGGTGCGTAATACTTTAGGAATATTCAGTGGGTTATAGTGGGTTTACAGAAACCTATAATGAGGAGATAATTGTTTTTATACTAGTATTCTCAAGATAGAAAACCAAAATTATCCAGAACTTTGCTTTCAAATGCAAATACGATTGTCTTTACAAACCTCAAAAGCTCTCCCACTGCAAGTAAGGAACCATGTATGCTGTGAATGGGTGCATTTTTACCCAATCCATCTTGTGTAGCCTCAAACATACGATAGTACCTGTCAATAACAAGAACATCAACTCATAGTCAAAAAAGCACAATAACAGATAAAATCAAGTAATGCAATGGATGAATCCAAAGATATGGAGGTAATAATCTAGAATATTCGCCACAGAGACATCATTGGCATGCCCAAAATGCTCCTAATTAGCAGTTATATTATATACTAGATTGCATGAGACAAGTTATTGCCATCTTATTCAAATTTCTCCAACTTCGAGAATTAGTTTATTTGTGCAAAATTTCCAACTCCTTCCAAAAGACGGATATTAATAGCCAAATCAAGTGATCTAGCATGTATGATAATCTTGCTGGAAGATAATATCTTATGAAAACTCCTGATACTATTTCAACTAACTATGAACTTCAAATATATGGACTAACCACTGCACACGCCAACGTGTTTCACGCTTTTCAATAACACGGAGGCAAGCACGCAATGCCTCTACAGCACCCTCCCGAACAGCTAATGTTGGATCCCATAATGCAACCCATATAGCATCAACAAATTCAGGTACATGAACATTGAATACCGTGGAAGCATTTTCTGCCATTTCCTGGGGTCACGAGAACATAAGAGATACATTCAATGCAAGAATTAGAATGGCACCAAAAAAGAAAAACTATCAGACATACCTTCAATATTAAGACAGACGTGAATCTTTGGTACTCAACTCTCTCCCCACGAAGCCAGTCTAATGCCATCCTCACCTTAGAAAACAAGACGTGTCAGATTGTGGTCCCTCACACCACTAATTAATGCTTAAATAGGAGAGTAACAACCAACCTGGTACTCCACTTCATCAGCAGTCACTGCTCCACCAGCTCTAACCAGATGACCAAGGACTCTACTAGCAACAACCAAAATTTCAGGATCACGCTTCACGTCAAAGACTGTACGCATATAACCAGAGAATTTTGAAACCATGGTTGCATTTTCGCCAAGTGCCACATCAATCAACTCATCAATGACTCTTAAAGCTCCCAAATTATCAGCAACATCATTACTTTCCAAGAGAGTGGAGATTCGGTCATACAGTTTATCCATGTAACGTGAAAAGGCCTCCCCACCCAGATCACGAGCTTCTTCCTCCAGGTGTTTCTTTAAAGCTAATGAAACTCCCTCCTGCTTCCAGTAGAACAATTTTTAACACGGCAAACAAAGAATTGTACTAAAGTAGAAAACAAGCAGAAGTCATCAATAAGCAGTGTGAAAATGCCAATATAGGGATGTTAAGCTAGAACTGTTTCCATATATCTTCCAAATTCCAATTCTCTATAAGAACAAGCAATATTATATAGGCTTGGAGCATTTTCAGGAAAATAAAACAATGCATATCAGGATGATTGATGGAACAGAACAGGATTATGTGGTCTGCAACCATTATATGATTATTGATAGTTCCCCACATTCCAATCCCCATAGGAGCCTACCAAAAGTATAATTAAAAGCGCATAACAGTACAAGAAGACATAATCCTGAAGAAAAAAACTACATAAGGTGAAGAACTGAGGATCGAAATTGAAGAAAAGGGTCAAACCAAGATTTCTAAGAAACCGGCAAAAATGGCATTGATGTGCATTCAGTGTCACTCTATTGATCGACCTTCAATGAAAGTCGTGGTTTGAATAGGGGAAGGACACAATCACATAGTGCCACCAAACCCTTTTGCCTCCATTGATCAAGGGACCCAAAAAAATTGGGTAATAGGCTAATGATGCCCCAAAATCTGGAACCCCAAATTAGTTCCCGAAGCAGAATAAGGAGAACTTAGCTAAATCCAGGGACAACAATGTAGTACTTCACCAATGCACTTAAGAAAGCATCAATTAGCATGTGTTTGTGACTTTAACACACCCCGAGACTCAGTTCAATACTGATTTTCTACCACTAAAACTAAAACTAAAACTACCCACATCAAAATTAAACATCACATTTAAAAAGGGTCTGAGCTTCCCAGAGAAATCGATCACCTTGGCGCCATCTCCATATTCTCGTCAGCAAGCAAAAAAAGAAGGAAAAGTGAAGAATTTGTACCTTAGGATCGCCACGGGTGCATAGATCAGCGACGATACGAGTGAGTGCTTCGCCGGAGGCGACAAGGGAGCGCGTAGCTCCCGCCATCGGCGCCGAAAGAGAGTGTGTTTGGAAGTTGAAGGTATTGCTTGCGCGTACGCAATGCTCTGTGCTGAGTGTAGAAAACAAGTGTAAATATGGACTTCGATTTTGTTAATCAGATTAGCGTCCTCTTTAATTATAAAAAAATTGTTCATATACTAGGTTTAATTTTTGTTATACTTATTTATTTATTTAAAATTAAATAAATATTAAATGAGTCTCCTTACAATTAGATGAATATCATGTCTTAACACAAATTTTTTTTCGAAATACTATTCATATTTTATTCAGATAACTCTTTTTTATCAGAAATAAAATTATATAAAAACGAGAATTAAGTACAAGATTCAAACTTTTAAAAATATATATTAGGAATACACTAAATCGAAGTTGTTTTAGAGTCGTCACTGAGTTAGCGAACTAACCCAAATTCATAAGACTCTTACTTATTTTTTGCCCAAGAAAGTAAATGTAATTAATAATAGCAACATGTGGATTTTCACATCGAGTTCAATTAATTTATATTCTCTTTGATCTCGACTCACTCCCGACTATATGGAAAATACCTGTCTCGAAACCCGTCATAGAATGGATTCAAAAATAATTTTAAAATAAAATGAAATAATTCTTGTTCATGAAAGAAATCAAATATGATCTTTTGCATCTTATATTTGTTTTGTGTATTATATATATTAGTAACAATCACATACAAATCAGCCCAAAACGTTCAAATTGTCCAAACTCGCTGACAGCCGCTCATCTCGCGAAATTAAAACACAACGCGACACGTGTGTGGAACTTTTGAAGTCCCGTATTTTTGCACACGTGCGCGCAGTACCAGTGGGTGATAATTTTTTGCGTTTTTAATATAATAATTCTTTTATTTTCGAAATAGCTTCAGTATATGAACCGAAACACAAATAATCATAACGAAAAACAATTTCTTATATGGATAACATATGACATATTTTAAATATGAATCCTAAAAAATTGGAATTACAATAAAAAGATTGATCTCAAAATCATTAAACACTATCACGAAAACGAAAATAAAAAACATTATTCTATTAAAAACACAAAAGTTCCACTACAAATCTTAAATATGAATCCACAAAAATTGAAATTATAATAAAAAAATTTGATCTTGAAATCATTACACTATCGCGAAAACAAAAATAACAAAATTATTCTATTAAAAACGTAAAAGTTTTACTGCTAGTGCAAAAATTCCACTGTCCAGCAAAAATTTCACATCCGGTGCAAAAGTTCCACACACAATATTGCGCGCGCGTGCAAAAATACAGGAATGTCCCTAACTTAAGTTGAGCGTGCGCTCTGCCACGTGTCGCGCTGTGTTTTAATCTCGCGAGATGAGCGGCTGTCAGTGAGTTTGAACAGTTTAGACGTTTTGGCTGGTTTGTACTGGAGTGTATCCCTTATATATATACCTTTAAACTCAATAAAAACAAGAGGTAATTACACATCAATATAACCAACTATCGGTTATTCTCATGTCAATATCCCAAACTAAGAAAACTCAAATTTGCACTCGCCTATCTATTTTTCTAACACTGAGCTTCAACGAGGTTAAATCTAACAGATTTTTGAGGTAAAAATACCAAAATGCATTTACTAGTTCTGATTTGAAATCAGACTAGTATAACCGGTTTAAATTAAAAACTTATTATTTTATTTAATAAATAATCATAACAAAAAAATATTAATAATTTATTTTTTCTC
>JAYMTP010003108.1:0-17763 GCA_036897365.1 Geranium brycei | reverse complement strand
TAGGTGCGTAGTCACCGATCTGGGTAACCATATCGTGTGTTATTTACGTTTCTGTTCAGTGTGATTTTTAAACTGTGCATCAGCAAGATGTCTATCGCAACGTCGTGACATTGTGATTGACATCGTGCGTCTAACCAGAATTTTCAGGGTTAAATGTCGCTTATTTTATCTTGAGGTAGCACAAATGAAAATTTTGAAATTGGAATAATAATTTTGAAAAGTGACATAATTGAGTGTAGCCATCATTACCCCCTAGTTTATGTCCTAGTTTCCATATTATTTTACTTTTTGCGCAATGATATCTACGATATCAATTCTTTATCTCGAGTTGAGGCGCCTTGGTTCTTTCAGAAATGGGTCATTTATAGTAATCAGCTTGGGTTTGGTCTTCTAGAACTTTTTTTATTTGTTTTGCTGAAAATTCTTTATTTATGTATTTTTAATTAATTAAATAAATGAATAAAAATAAACACCTACATATTCTATCTAAACACGGTATATTGAATTCACGGTCGATTGGTCGATCAATTAGGTCTTTCCATCTTCACTTGGTTTAATTCTTCACTACTCAAATCTCATCACATCAATTCCACTCATCCTCTCCAAGTACCCTAAAAACATTCTATGCTTTCACTAGTCAACTCATTTTTTCATGTTACCTTTTCTCATGGCTCCATTCTTTGTAAGTAATTCTTGCGAACATACATAAAGCTTTGTTTCAAGTGTGAGAAGAGATCCCCTAAATTTTGATTTCCTTGCTTACTTTGTTTCAACTTTTAAATAGTCAAAACCCTCATTTCTATACATTCTTTCTACTTTCCAAGTAAAATCTCATGTCTTTAGCTTAGGTTTAGTTCTACTTAAATTTATCAGTAGAAAAAAGAACACAGTTTTATCTGTCTGAGCATTCACTAAACCTTTCTTAGTTATATCAGTTAATGGATCTTTCATACCATCATCTTCATATTTATAGATTTATTTGTCTCCTTTAAATCTTGGTTATCTTCATGTTTAACAACTATGGTTTCAAATGCTCAACTGACCTATACTTCAGATGAACCAACTGTATCATTATGTTGAGTAGTGCCTAAACATATATAGAACTCAAGTTGATTTGTGATAAGCATGCTGCTTTAACATATATAGACCTATACGACAAGTGTATTTAATACTTGCAAGGATTTTAGAGACCAAGCTCTTGGTTTCTAAATTCCCTGGTTTTCTTGAACACTGCCTGAGGCATGTTGGCCTCCATTTGACAGTGCACATCAAAAGGAGGTGAATCCAAAAAAAACAACAACCAACAACCAACGACAAAGACCCTGGACTAAATCAAATAGGAGTACCAATCCTTGTCCAGGAAACAAGACCAGGTTAGGCACACTTGTTAAACCAGCATTTCATGTTGGGATCACAGTAGAGCAGGCAGTTTGATTATGGTGTTTAGTGTAGGTCTCTGTCCTCAAATAATTTAGGAAACCAACACAATCATTTTTTTCTCATTAACAAGTAGAGGAAAGTAAAGTTTTGGGGCCACAAGGAAAAAATTGAAAGAAAGAAAATCCCACATACCTTGACCTTTGTGGCACACTTTGGTTGCAGTTTATTATATTGTATTGCCCTCTCAGTAACAGACATATGTAATATTCACTTTATCCATTATTTTAACTTTTACTAGCTGGAATTGGATTTTATTGGCAGGCATATTGACTTTTGATCTTGCTCTCTGTACATTCATGTGTGTGGGGATCAACTTGACCTGATCATGTATAACTGAGATTTTAACTTGGTTGAATTTGAATCCTTGAAGCTCTAAATGAATTTTATATATGTTGTTGCTATTTCTGTCAATACACTATGCTTCTTGGAATGTGCTAAGAGCTATGCATAGAAGAAGAATTTTTCTAGAAGCTAGTCATTATTGCTTATACTGATGTATAGAATTGATTCAATCATGGACATTGAGATCTGTTGATGTGGGCACTTCATTCTGTGGAAATTGGTAGGACTGTTTTCAGAAAGGAAAAAATATGAGCATTTAGCTTTAGCCCCTCTTGTCCCCTAAATGCCAAGACTCCATTGTTTTGTACTCCTCCAAAAGAAATACCTTCCACTCCCTCTTTCTCATGAAGGGAAGCAAAAGGAGGAGCATAAGGACAACCATCATCATGTGTTATGCAAATCGCATGTCCTCAACCAGATTCTTAATCTGCATGATGCTGTTACTATGCTGTTGTTTCTCGAGTCGTGCTAGAGATACCATAAAGTTGAACAGTTTGATCTGTGATGATGGTGAGCAATCACTTGTCTCTGCTGGGAAGAGATTCGAGCTGGGTTTTTACACTCCGGATGGGAGCTCCAGCAACAGAAGGTATGTTGGTATATGGTATTACGGGTCGAGTCCAAGAACAGTTGTGTGGGTTGCTAATAGGGACAGCCCAGTTTTGGGTTCTGGAGGGGTCCTTGCCATTGCAGAAGATGGGAACCTCAAGGTGCTGGATAGAAGTGTAAGCTCTTATTGGGGGACCAATCTTGAAAGATCTTCAGCTACTCATGCGACTGTGAGGCTCATGGATTCAGGAAACCTGGTCATGAGTCAAGAATCAACACAAGATCAACCAATGAAGGTTCTGTGGCAGAGTTTTGAGAACCCAACTGATACATTCCTTCCAGGGATGAAGATTGACAGCAATCTGGTGTTGAGTTCATGGAGAAGTGAAGATGACCCTGCAACGGGGAACTTCACATTCCAGCAAGATCAAGGAGCAGACCAGTTGATCATTTGGAAGAGATCTATGAGGTACTGGAAAAGTGGAGTCTCTGATAAATTCATAGGTGCTGATGAGATGCCGTCTGCTATATTTTATTTGCTCTCAAATTTCACTTCTAGTTTTCACAACGAGACCGTGCCTCACATCACATCATCATTGTATAGTGATACAAGGCTTGTGTTAAGGTTCTCAGGTCAAATTCAGTATCTGAAGTGGGATAGTGAGAGAATTTGGTCGTTAGTTTGGGGAGAGCCAAGAGACAGATGCAGCCTTTTCAACATTTGTGGGAATTTCGGAACTTGTAATAACAACTATGAGTTAATGTGCAAGTGCTTACCAGGTTTTGGGCCTAGCTTGCCAGAGAATTGGAGTTCTGGAGATTTCTCAGGTGGGTGTACCAGGAAGTCTGCATTGTGTGGCAAGAACGCGCAGAGTGACACTTTCTTGAACCTGAAGATGATGAAAGTGGGAAATCCAGATTCTCAGTTTAAAGCTGGTAGTGAAAAAGAATGCAGAATGGAGTGTCTTAACAACTGCCATTGCCAGGCTTATTCGTACGAAGAAGATGCAGAAACAAGAAGGGGTGCTGCGGGTAGCGCAGCGTGCTGGATTTGGTCAGATGATCTCAACAATCTGCAGGAGGACTACAACAATGGCCGTAACCTTAATATACGCGTTGCAGTTGCTGATATAGGTATGTTCCCTTTTGGTTTTGGAAAATGCTAAATTTCATGATCTTAACTGATATTGTTGTTAAGGTAGACTCAACAAGTCATTTTTGTGTCATTATATGCAATATAGGTTTCATTTGGTGTTTTAAGTGGAAAAAAAATGGTTAGGGTGATTCATTTTATACTAGACAAACAACTGAGCTGATCTTTGTCAAACAATTCTTGATAGCAAATAGAAAGTATCAGATTGCCTTGCATTCTCAACACATCAAACTTATGCAGAATCAACAGCAAGGAACTGTGAGACTTGTGGCACAAACCTGATTCCTTATCCTTTAAGCACTGGACCTAAATGTGGCGATCCAATGTACTTCCATTTTCAATGCAATGTCAGCTCTGGCCATTTAACCTTTATATCCCCTAGTGGAACCTACCAAGTCACAAGTACCAATCCAGAGACAAGAAGATTCATCATTGAAACCAAAGATGGAACTCAGTGCGAAGCTCAAAACTCAATAGACAAGAACCTGCAGCTCAATCAGTCATCGCTATTTAGTGTGACGAACTGGTGTTACGCCGCCCCCACTGACTCTGATTCTGGCCTTCCCGTTAAAGGTGGAGATGAAGTGGAGGTAGGTTGGGATCCACCTTCAGAGCCAATCTGTTCTTCACCTACAGACTGCAAGGATTGGCCAGATTCAACTTGCAACACGACGAGAAATGGAGTCAAAAAATGCCTCTGCAATGCTAAGCTTCAATGGGATGGAGTAAAATTGAATTGTACTGAAGGTGATGATTATTATATGAATCAAAGAAATGTAAATGATGTGTCTTACACCGGTTCGAGTAATGTCGTTAACCAAGACTAATCTTTTTCTCTCTTACAGAAAGGAGTAAGCAAGGATTCATCAGAGGGAATATGTCAGTGGTGTTGGTAATCATGATAACTTTCGCAAGTGTTATTGTCTTAACCATCCTTTTGTACTCCATCTTCTATGCTTGTGTACAAAGAAGGAAGATGGCCAAGAAACAAGGTTAGTATGTATGCATTGTGTACCTTGGAAAGTGCTTAACAATTATCTTTCCGGTCAATGTATACTTAGAATATTTTGGTACTTGAGCAAATAATTATTTAGCGGAGGCACATTTGATTTCAGGAAGCAGGGGAAGCACTCAGAGAAGTGCAGCACATCAATTGTATGACAGGGAGAGACAAGCTAAAGACTTGATTGACTCGGGCCGCTTTGAAGAAGATGATGGAAAGGCCATAGATGTGCCATTTTTTGATATGGAAACCATACTTGTTTCAACGGATTACTTTTCAAACTCAAACAAGCTAGGACAAGGTGGGTTTGGAGCTGTATACAAGGTAATAATCAACAATTCAGTCTGATAAAAAATTCAATAATTCATCCTCGTTATGTTCTTGTTAGAGTTCATTTCAACTGATATCTGGTTAATATTGATGGTGACATGGAACTCCTCTGTCAGGGTATGTTTCCAGGAGGACAAGATATTGCCGTGAAAAGGCTCTCGAGTTGTTCAGGACAAGGCTTAGAAGAGTTTAAAAACGAGGTTGTGCTGATTGCAAAGCTTCAGCATAGGAATCTTGTAAGACTCTTGGGCTATTGTGTAACAGGAGAAGAAAAGATGTTACTCTATGAATACATGCCCAACAAAAGCTTGGATTTCTTCTTATTTGGTTAGTCTCTAATTCATACATTCCAACCTTTCATCACTTATTGTTACAATATGCCTTGAATATGTCATATTGGACTTCGGGTTTTTTTTCTGGGACTATTTTGACACATTTTTGGTTTTTGACTAGTATGAATATTACTTGCCCTGTAACCTAGATTACTGCTATGTACTTTTGAAAACCGTGAAAGCTAATCAAACTTGTTCTCCTCCGCGCGTAAATTATGTGTGTGTTCTTTTTATCGATTTTTTTTGAGGAATTATCGATTTTTTTAATCCTTCTTTTGTTTGTTATAACACATACTATGTATATATTAGACACTGTGGAAACTAACATGCCTAGTTTATAATGCAAGATCGGAAGATAAGTATGCTATTGGACTGGGGAATGCGGTTCAACATCATCTTAGGGATTGCAAGAGGGCTTTTATATCTCCACCAGGATTCAAGGTTGAGGATCATCCATAGAGACTTGAAAACGAGCAACATTCTGTTAGACGAGGAGATGAACCCGAAAATATCTGACTTTGGCTTGGCAAGGATTTTTGGTGGCAAGGAAACTGCTGTCAACACAAACAGGGTTGTTGGAACATAGTAGGTTTCTATGTACTGTAACACATTGAAGCTATGTGTTCGAGTTATGCAGGAAACGGAACTTGACTACTTTTTGTTTACAATTTCTGTAATGCAGTGGCTATATGTCCCCAGAGTATGCGTTAGATGGCCTCTTCTCATTCAAGTCTGATGTGTTTAGCTTTGGTGTTGTCATGATTGAGATCATCAGTGGGAAGAGGAACACAGGATTTTATCAGCCTGAACAAGGTTTGAGCCTTCTAGGATATGTAAGTATGCTCTAAATTTGTGCACCGCCTCATATTCTGTTTCTTTCTAGTTAATTTGAATTTGTACTGTAAAAACTTTCCCAGGCGTGGAAGCTCTGGAAACAAGACATGGCACAAGAAATGATCGATGAGACTCTAAGAGAAACTTGTGATAGAAATGAATACTTGAAGTGTGTAAATGTGGGGCTCCTATGTGTACAAGAAGACCCGAGTGATCGTCCCACAATGTCAAATGTAGTTTTCATGCTTGCCAGTGAAACTGCAACTCTTCCAACTCCTAAACAACCGGCCTTCATTGCTAGGCGATGCCTTTCCAGCACAGCTTCTTCCTCTAGTAAACCCGAATCTTTCTCTCACAACTCTTTAACAGTTACCATAGAAGCTGGGAGGTAATAGTCTTTGTTACAGATTGCATCAGTCTACCAGAAGGAAATTATTTTCTCTATGGTGGATGATTTTTTTCCCACAAGTACTTGATTTTTGTTGAGGCCCTCAAGCGTGTCCTTTTTTTGGTAGTATCATTTACATTTCCAAACATGATTGCTTGTATTTTCGTGTTGGTCTATGATTTAAAGAAACTGAAAATTGTGGCCTGTGGATACCAATCCACACTGCTGGAGTTTAAGTACTTTAAAGGTTTGCAGATGCAAAGCATCCAATTTGTGTCATATTTATGATAATCATATCGTTTGTGCTTGTTTTCCTACAATTTTCTCTTAAAAGAGTGCTTTCTTAGCATGAGAGAGGTACAGGGTTCTATCCTCCAAAAGCAGCCTCCCTTGTGAATTTGACTGAAGCTGTGCCCTTGCGTTGAAGATTCATTATATTGACAACACTAACCATATAATAATTGTACCATTAATAGTGCTATTTGTTTATGTTCCTATTACGGGTTCACATTCCATATTCTTTTTGTACCAGAAAAGCACATTCTTAATTACAATTCACATTCTGTTCTTTTTATTAGATTACAAATAGCCTTGTGCCTATTCCAACTTGTAATCATTTGATTCATCTTTAATGAAAAGGAAGTGCAGTGGGCGGTAGAATTAAACCATCCTGCATATATATGATTCATCTCTTATTATTCAATTCACTCATCATCAACAGCACTTGTGGTGCTCAGATGAGTTGGTTTGTTGCATTGCTTATTCTCTCAATTATATCAGTTAGTGTTGCTATTGATTCTATAATTGAAGGCCAATCTATCAGTGCAAACCAAACCTTAACTTCTGCGGGTGGAACTTTTGCATTAGGATTCTTCAGTGCTGCAGGCCCTTCTACTAGCAGTAGCAGCTACCTTGGCATATGGTACAATTCAATTGGCAACAGAACAGTTGTTTGGGTTGCTAACAGAGAATCTCCACTGGATTCTCCTGGAGTCTTCACCATAGGCAAAGATGGAAATTTCTTGGTTCTTGATGAGACAAGAAAAGCTATTTGGTCATCTAATGTGTCAGCTTTGGCTCATCCTGCCAACAGCATCACAGTTGGGGTTTTAAGAGATAATGGAAACCTTGTGCTGAAACAAGGTGAAGTCACTGTGTGGGAGAGCTTTGATCACCCTTGTGACACATTGCTGCCAGGTATGAAACTTTCATTAAACCGAAGAACGGGCCAGAATAGATTTCTGACATCATGGGCGGGTTTGGATGATCCAAGGCCGGGTAAATTCACAGGAGGTGTTGACCCCACAGGGCCAACACAAATTCTTGTCTGGAATGGAACTCTTCCATATTGGAGAAGCTTCATAGAAAATGGAAGTAAGACTCTGAATAGGTTTAGCAAGTCAAGAGGAACTGCATATTATGCTTCATGGGTATTTGAAGGCGAAGAATACTACTTTACTTATAGCATATCAGATGAGGGTGCACAGGTGAGGGGAGTTTTATCTCCTACAGGACAACTTGAAGCACTTGCGAGGATGAATAGCAGCAGTCCATGGATACTTATGTCGAAATGGCCTACCAAGACTTGTGAGTTTTATGGTTCTTGCGGTCCATCTGGTGTTTGTGATGAGAATGTTACTCAGTCACCACCATGCAAGTGTTTGACTGGTTTCAAGCCAGAAACCAAAGGAGAATGGGATAGTGGGTGTGTGAGGAAAAAGGAACTTAATTGTGACAATGGGGAAGGGTTCTTGAAATTTGAAATGGTCAAGTTACCGGACCGTTCTGTAGCTGCAGGAAGTACAAGCATAAGTGGGTGCAGATCTTCATGCCTGCACAACTGTTCTTGCTCAGCTTACTCCTACTTCAATTTGAGTGAGGCAAGTACAGTTAGATGTCTGCATTGGTTTGGAGATTTGATGGACCTTGTACAGAATACAGCATATGGCAGAGACTTTTACGTTCGTGTTCAAGGCTCGGAAATGCGTATGTTTTTCTTCTCTCTTTTCAACTTGGGTGATGGTTATATGTATGATTTTGTGCATGATCCATGACTTGCTCTTTCTACACAGATAATACTAAAGCTCTTGTTGTTTCCAAGAAAAATAAGTCAGCCCTTGAAATTGCAGTTCCTATTGCTGCTGTTTTGCTTGCTAGTTTGGTTTTATTTTGCTATTGCTTCATCAGAAAATGGGTTGAAAAAAGAGGTATTGTCGCTCACCATTGTAACTCATTTGACTTTCTGATGTTCAATGCAAACTTTCTGTTAAACAACTTGTATCTGTGAGCAGAAGAGACTGAGCAAAGTATGATATTGGAGAGTAGCAACACATTTGCAAGTGACACTGATACAGAGCTAGTTATCTTCAAGCTTAGGGTCATACTAGCTGCTACAGATAACTTCTTAGAGACAAACAAATTAGGAGAGGGGGGTTTCGGCCCTGTGTATAAGGTATGCGCACCAAAACCCTCATCTTGATGTTGGTCCTATGAATTAATCTGAGCATTCATTTTTGTAGGGGAATTTGCCTGGAGACGAGCTAGTTGCAGTGAAAAGGCTATCCAAGAGATCGGGACAGGGATTCGTGGAATTCATCAATGAGTTGAAGCTTATTGCCAAGCTGCAACACACTAACCTTGTGAGGCTGCTGGGTTGCTGCGTTGAGAAGGAAGAGAGCATACTGATCTATGAGTACATGCCCAACCGAAGCTTGGACAAGTTTCTTTTTGGTACAACTTTGTCTTGCACTTGATGGTTCATTCAACGCAAATCGGTATAGTTATTGGCTAACCCTCATTAAGTTGTGTTTCTTGCATGATCAGACCCCTGTGAAGCTGCAAACCTTGATTGGGGTAAGCGGCTCCTTATTGTACAAGGCATTGCCCAGGGACTTGTTTACCTGCACAAGTACTCTAGGCTTAAAGTCATTCATAGGGACCTCAAAGCAAGTAATATTCTGTTGGATGGAGCAATGAACCCCAAGATTTCAGATTTTGGAATGGCAAGGATTGTGGGGATAGATGAAGGCGAAGAAAAGACTAATCGGGTAGTTGGCACGTAGTAAGTACTGTTTATTTTTTATGTAATTTTCTCTGATACTGTGTGTCTGCAGCATATAAATGACACGCTTGTATAATTTATGCAGTGGATACATGTCCCCTGAATATGCACTGTATGGGAAGTTCTCAGAGAAATCAGATGTGTTCAGCTTTGGAGTTTTGTTACTAGAGATTGTAAGTGGCAAGAAGAACACAGACTTCCACAAGACTCAAGTGTCTCTAACCATTCTCGGATGGGTAAGTGCAAAACACTCGTGTTTTTTCAGGACATAGAAGTAGAAGCTTGATTTACAAATATATTGATTGGATCAATGGTGTTGTGCAGGCATGGGATTTGTGGAAAGAGGGCGCTGGTTTAGAATTTATAGATCCATTGATAAGGGAAAAGTGCTGCAGCGAAGAAGCTGCGAGGTGCATCCAAATAGGGCTGCTATGTGTTCAACAATCTCCGGCTTATAGACCAACAATGTCTCTAGTTATTGCTATGCTGGGAATGGAATCAACATTGCTTCCGTCGCCCAAAGAACCAGCATTTTCAACTTACAGTGCTGCTGCTGCTGGTGATTTTTCTCAAGCCGCGTCGAGCAGTTTCTACTCCCATAATGAGGTCACAATCAGCATGGCCGAGCCTAGATAGGAACTTCACTTTGTAATATCACATGTTATATTGGGAAAATGGCAAAAGGATGCTACAATTTTGTAAGAGGTTATTATGTTAATGACAAAAACATGATATAAATTTTTAATTTTTTTGTGCAAAATGTATGTATCAGTAAAAAAATTGACGATATTGTCCATACATTAAGGACTAAATTTTTTATTTTATTAAAAAATTTAACTCAAAAATATTACAAAATTTGAGTGTACAAATTTCATATATCTTTTAAAAAAAATTATTTCGTTAATAAAATAAACTTAGTTTTAATAACAATTTCGTCATTTTTTACAAATACATTATTTTGCGCAAAATTAACAACATAATTTTTTGTCATCAACAAACCACACAACACCAATTACCAACATTATACACATCTTTTATATAATTTTTCCTACTACATCCTGTATTGATTGTCACTATCCTATCATTCTACATTATCAAAATATTTATTTAGTTTTTGTTTATAAAGTTCCCCTTTTATATTTGTCACAGTATCATTTCATTATAAACTGGCAAATACCTGAAATGCTTAGTGGGGATGCCAAAATCATCTTAGTTTATCCAATCTCGAATGAAGCGAAACTAAATTTTAATGAACTAAAACAATAGTTTGGCAAAAGTGAGAGAAAAGACTATAAAAAAAACGACAACCGTGGAACTCGAACCCACGACCACAAGGTTAAGAGCCTTGCGCTCTACTGACTGAACTAGACGAGATGTGATATCTATTGTCTTCGTAACAGAATAATAAAAGATTGTATTAATATTCTATTTGAAGCCACATGTGTTGTATCTTGTATGAGCAATAACAATACTGAACTCAAAACTCAATTCAAGTGTGTATAGTCTTGAAGCTTATTTCGAAGCTTAACTATGCTCTTGAAGCTTATTTCGAATTACGGGACACAAATCGCTTCAGATTTTCCCATTCTCAACATCCAAACTTTGCATTTATGCAGATTCCCAATAAACCCAATTCAATGTGAGGGTTGAGGTGCTTGCGGATTGAAGGCAAGGATCGAGCTTCGGTGACATCATCAATGTCTGCTTCTGTGCGAATTCGATCGACTCCTTCTTTTCGCCGCAGACGACCATCGAATGCAGCGGCTACACGTTGACGTAATGACCAATTTCTTGCAGATCTGCAATCCGACAAAATCAAGGTCCTTGTCGGAAATCAAGGTCCTTGATTTCCCTCAGACGCCGAGCGGCAACAGATTGAAGGAGGTGGAAGTTTTTCAAGCCGTGATTGACCCAAAATTCAGGTACCGTTAAAACACTTATCTACGCTCATCCTCGCTTTTCGTTTCAACTACTTATAACCTTTGTTCGATCAGCTTGGAGGTCGTGCTCTTGAGCAGCATCGTCCAATCCATGATTTATCGGGCATTGGCAACTCGTTATTTCTTTCCAAAACAACATTTTGATTCCAGCCCAATGAAGAACAGCATACAGAATCATATGGGTAAGTTTCTCATCTCAGAAACAACTCACCATGTAGAATAGTCAACAGGCTCCAGTAAATGTCAGCTTATTGGGTGATGCAGAGACCAATGTTCACTATCCTCCAAAAACTTTGTCAATTCATTGTGGTCTGTAGCATCTTTGTGATTATGACAGTAAAAAAAGCATGGTTAGAGAGATTGATAATCTTGTTGGTATATGGTCAAATTATTTAAATACTACTGTACTGAATTTACATGTATGCCAGTACAAGTAGGACCAGTCGGACTGTTGATAGTCCAAAGTTGAAAGTTCATTACAGAATGCTGGCAAATTAATTGCATCAAGTCTTCCCAGAAAGTTCATTTCAAGTCAACATGTAATTCCAACTTGTATGGTAGTGAAACTCGGCATGGGCACCATGGAGTGTTATATAATTTCAATATACTAGCATGTATTTCTGTATCTGATTTGCTCGACAATTTATCTGATCTCAGCTGTAACTGTAGCTGCTCGTCATCAGTACGACCAGACAACACTATTCCTTCTGGCAAAGGTATGACGTCTACCATTTACATTTGGGAAGCTCTTGGAATAGCTTGGCACTTTGTCCAAATTGCCAAGCCAGCTAGTGGATTTTAACTTGTGATAATATTGGCTAGTCTCTTTATTTCATCTTGTATGATCTGTAAATTTTCTCTACTGTTATATGTAGCCCTTACCCTAATTTTGTTTACTTGAAGGAGTTGTATTTGTATGATCTGCAGAAAAAGATTATGCCTTTCAGTCTCAGCTTCTTCATAACAGAACAAATCTTTCCACATACTACATAAGAGAAGAATCAGGAACAAAAATTAGGCAAAGCCTTCAAGTAAGAAACTGTTGAAAATTGAAATCTTTTTGGTGATGGATTGTAGATAGTGCAGTTGTTTATTCTTATTTTTAAGCTCCGGAGATCATCTAACAATCCATTCAATTGAAACTATCTGGAGCCATTGTACTGCATTTTTAATACACGGCACTGAGCTTCTTTTTCTAATTGTCTTTGATGAAACCTACCTAGAGAAACCCTTAAATGTGACTTATGTTATATTTCAGGTCTCTCTAGTTTTCACTCAGGAACAATATGTACATTGTACCTATGAGATGGGTTGTTGCGTTGTTTATTACATCAATGATATGTTCCCTCTTGCCATCATGTGCCAACCTAGACACTATAGTGCATGGCCAATCCATCAGTTCAAATCAAACCTTAACTTCTTCTGGTGGAAATTTCACATTAGGATTCTTCACTGCTGGTCCTTCTACTAGCTCCTATCTTGGTATATGGTATAACACCACCACAACCAACATAACAGTTGTATGGGTTGCTAACAGAGAAGCCCCACTCGATTCGCCAGGAGTGTTTACTCTTGGCATAGATGGAAATTTTGCGGTTTTGGATGGAACTGGAAAAATCATCTGGTCATCAAATGTATCGGTTTCAGTTTCTGATACAAACGCCACAACAGGAATACTCGGGGATGATGGAAACCTTAATCTCCAACTTGGCGGAAAACAATTGTGGCAAAGCTTTCACCACCCTTCTGACACGTTACTACCAGGTATGAAATTGAAGTTTAACCGTAGAACTGGACCAAAGAGGTTTCTTACATCATGGGCAAGCATAGAAGATCCTCGACCAGGAAAGTTTGTTTTAGGTATTGACACCACAGGGCTTACACAATATCTTTTGTGGGAAGAAGGGAAACCAATATGGAGAAGTGTGATATATGAGGGTACTAGAAGTGAAAATATGTTTCAGATTTCGAAGGGAAATACATATGACATTTCCTACAACTTTGATGGGGATAGCTTTTTTGTTGCTTTTACAACCTCAGACAACACTGAGCAGGTAAGGACCCTTCTAACTCCAACAGGCCAAATTGATGTACTAGCAAGGTCGAATAGTAGCAGTTCATGGATACTTGTGATGCAATGGCCTGTATTTTTGTGGGACTTTTATAATGCATGTGGTCCAAATGGTGCTTCTGATTATAAGAGTCCCTCTAAGCTGCTATGCAAGTGTCTGACTGGTTTCACACCAAAAAATCAGAAAGAATGGGATACTGGAAATTGGACCGGTGGGTGTGTGAGGAAAATGGAACTGGAATGTGGGAAAAGAGAAGGCTTTTTGAAGTTACGGAGGATCAAATTACCAGATCATGTAGTTTTTGCAGGAAATAGCAGCATAACTGGATGCCATTCAGCGTGCCTGCAGAAATGCTCGTGCACAGCTTATGCTTACTTTAATGTGAGCGAAGAAGTTATGGTGAAATGTATGCATTGGTTTGGAGATCTGAAAGATCTTGTACAGAACCATACAGATGGAAAAGATCTTTATATACGCCTTCAAAACATAAGTACGTTTCTTTCATTCCTTATCCCATTTACTCAAAGGTTGAGTCATTTCTATTTTGCTACATGTCACGTTTCATGTATATAGCCAATGCTAAATCTATATCTAATATGTAATTCTTTTGCATGCAGCTGATGATACTAATGAAGCTGTTGTGGGTCGCAATAAAAACAATTTATCCCTTGTAATTGCAGTTCCTGTAGTTGTGACCGCATTACTTGCTATGATTGTCTTTGGCTGTTGGCTATGCAGAAAAAAGTGGCAAGAGGAAGGTACTCTCATACACATGAATTTCCTCACCTTTTGCATGGATGATTTTTTTCTCTTTTTTCTTTGGAAATAAGCTTTACACTAATAACTTCCCTGATAAGCAGAAGGAGGTGAACAATTTTTGACTGAGAATACTGGTGAGGATGTGCCAACGCTGGAGCTAGTCATATTCGAGTTTTGCAGTATATTGGCTGCTACAGATAACTTCTCTGAAGCAAACAAACTGGGTGAGGGGGGGTTTGGTCCAGTTTACAAGGTAACATATTCTATTGTTTTCGCTTCCGATGCAATTGGTTTCTTCTTCATAATGATATATGCATATTTACACAGATGATTATGTCTTAGCTCGTTTAGTTTCCTCTAAGCAATTTTCAGTTCTCCCATTTAGAGTACCTTTAATTAAACCTTTAGTTTTACAGGGGAATTTGCCTGGAAATCAAGTGGTGGCTATAAAGAGGCTTTCCGTACAATCTGGACAAGGATTCCAGGAATACATAAATGAGTTGAAGCTTATAGCAAAGCTCCAACACACGAATCTTGTTAGGCTGTTGGGTTGTTGTGCTGAGCAGAACGAAAAGATTTTGATCTATGAGTACATGCCTAACAGAAGCTTGGATAAATTTCTTTTTAGTACGCTATCTTCATCCTTCTAAGAATAAAGATTCCATCATTCAATTCATGATTGCTTCTTCATTTATTCAAACACTTCTCATTATTAGGTCCTTCTCAAGAAGGAATTCTGGATTGGAGTATTCGTTTCCGGATTGTGGAAGGTGTTGCTCAAGGACTTCTTTACTTACACAAATACTCTAGATTGAAAATCATTCACCGGGACCTAAAAGCAAGTAACATTTTGCTAGATGGAGCAATGAACCCGAAAATATCAGATTTTGGAATGGCTAGGTACTTTGGGATTGAACAAACTGAAGCAAATACGAATAGAGTGGTGGGAACATAGTAAGTCTGTTACTTGTAAATCCTATACATACATCTAGCTGCAACGGGTTATCGTTAACTCTACTTTCATTACTTATGCAGCGGCTATATGTCTCCCGAATACGCCTTATACGGGCAGTTCTCAGAGAAATCAGATGTATTTAGCTTTGGAGTTTTGTTATTAGAGATTGTGAGTGGTAAGAAGAACAGTGACTTCCATCGCGCAGAATTCTATCAAACCCTTCTAGGATGGGTAAGCAGCCAGCCTTACTTTCCTTTTTGAGGCGACAAGAAGAGTCGATGAGTATATGATTATAATGTTTGTGATTTCCGCAGACATGGGATTTATGGAAAGAAGGTACAGGAGTGGACATAATCGATCCATCGATAAGGGACACGTGCTGCAGTGAAGAAGCCCTGAGGTGCATCCAAATTGGGCTGCTGTGCGTTCAAGAAGATCCGGTGGATAGGCCAACAATGCATGCAGTGGTTGCTATGCTGCAGAACGAAGCAGCGCAGCTTCCATCGCCTAAAGAACCTGCATTTTCTACTCGCAATGCTGCCGGGTTTTCTGCACAACCATCCAGCAGCTACTCCTATAATGACATGTCTGTCAGCATTTCCGAGCCTCGTTAGAAATACTCACTGGATGTGAAAATCAACTTGTTGACTGTTTTGTGCAACAAGCAGCGAGGTCAATAACATACGAAAGTCCATGTAGTTTCGGGTAGCATTCACATGAATTTTTCACTTGTGCTGTCTTTTGTGATGCAATACCAAACAAGCCATGTAGTATTTGACTAAACAACCATTGAAGTCTTAAAAGATGGAAACACATTCTCTCTTCACCCTTTCTTTCTCTCCCAACACGGAAAATGAGCATAAACAAAATAAGTTGTCCTCTTTACAACTTTGAAGGATGAATTCGAGACTATCTGTTAAAGTGATTGATATATATAATTTTAAATGTGTGCAATATAATACATGTATTGGTATATAATAAAAATAAAATCTTGTATTGATGTGTCTACATTCCTAAGAAAGTTTTTGCCTTATTAATGCTTAAGTCATGGTCAAAATTCAAGGTCCAAGCACACTAAAATATATGCTCAAAAATATGTTTCATTAAAAAAAAAATAGTTTGCCACATGATTCATGTTTGATAAAAGGAGAAGAATGAAGATGAAGAAAGATTCTTGAGAGCATCATAAATTTAAATAAGAATGAAAATCCATTAGTTATGTTCTTAACTAAATTGAAACTCTACTTGTTCGGTTTCGGTTTATAAAATTAAGACAGAAAAAACACTAAACTAAAGTAAAAATGGATCGATTTGAACAATGACTCATTGTAAATTATCGATCTTCATCAATTGGGCCTAAAAATATTGATAAAGCAAAAATAAGTCAAATAAGAAGTCAATGTCGGTCTCAAATGTGAGAATTCATGAAAATTAGTTCAATAAAAATCGAACCGAGAACCGGTAAGTTAAAACGGCATAAAATGTGTGAATTTCGTGACATTCGGTTCATAAAAAATCAAACCGAATTAAAAACTGACCGTTTCAAAACCGAATCAAACTGAACTTCGTGAGTTTCGAATTTTAATTTGTTTTTCAGTTGGCTCCATTCAAAATCAACCTGAGCTGTTGTAGATATGATTATAAAAACATAAGTGAGTAGTTAGTTTCTGATGATCAATATGTTAGGCGACCCATTATGTTAACCTGTTAGGATTTGTTTTGTAAATTACAATTTCCTATATTTTGTGTGTAAGTTAAGTATGAATTATTTTTTTTGATCAAGGAGAAATTTCATTGATGAAACCAACTAAAATTTTCAAGACGGAAAAAAGAGCCGGCCAACTACATCAACAAAGTTAGGAAGAAAAGAAAAAAGAAAAGAGACATGAAAAGAAAAAGGAAAAGAAAAGGAAAAATACAATAGAAGCCCAGGTATTTCAATGAGTTGAAATACGCTCATTTAGATTCTTAATCTCTATAGCTTCAAAAGCTTGGATCATTTCAGAGTTGGACACTTGACTCTTAAAGCCAAAAGATTTGTAGAAGTCTTAGGCTTGAATGACATTGTTCCGAGGATTACACTGAGTTGGGAATTTAGAATCCAAAGTTGGGCAAGGCTGAGAGGAAGCTACAACTGGCTCTTGATCACCCGTAGGCCTCGGAGGCACCACAAGGCCATGAGAAGAGTTATGAAGCCTTTTCCGGTGGCGATTACAATGGTAGACCAACGGGACGGGGTTCCATCTTTTACGCCTTTTCTTCTTATTTTTGAATTTTCCAAAAAGCGCTACCAACGGTTTGCATAAATAGTCGGAATCAACCGAATCTTTAACCAAATTGGAGCCAGGAGTAGGGGAGCTAGAGAGCAATGCAGGCCCAGGTAAGAAATGACTCATTTCAGATGCCTCACAAGAATTAGTGACATCATTAAAAGCAAGGGCATGAGTAGGGGCGTCCATATACGGTTTGTTGGGGATCGAAGGTTCATATCAAAGATCATGCGCAGCGGAAAAACACATAACTTCGATCCCGATCACTGGATCTATTGCAAAATCTAGATTTAATCATGCAATTGGATTAACAGATTATACCTTTTCAGATCCGG
>JAYMTP010003107.1:0-17766 GCA_036897365.1 Geranium brycei | reverse complement strand
CTTTTATAAATTGTGTTTTTCATATTCGTGTTATAATAAAGTAGCTTGTTTTTTTATAATTATAAATGAATAATAATGTTGAAATATTTAATGATATATAAATAGTGTCGTTGAATTAAATAATATAAATATGATGCACTATGTTGTGGCCTCCAAAAAGTGAGTGTCTGCCGAGAGTGGGTGTGCTGGTGTGGCAGCTCGAAAGCTGACATGAAGACTCCCATAGAGGCACTCTGTTGTGGACAGCCTTAGAAGTATATTTAATAATTATGTCAATTATTTTTTCGAAGTAAAAATACAATATCGTATCAGGTTCAAATTTTATTATCATAATATTATCCTTGTGTTTGGCAAAATAATTCGGCCCATATTGGGGTAACGCAACAAGAACATATAAAAAAAATTTGAAAACCCAACACTAACCCTACACAAGGTCTCTTCCGATAATGAAAATAAGTTAAGTATGGGGCCTCTAGTTCTCGACTCAACACGCATATACTCTTATTTATTTTTCTTCACGGTCAAATTAGATTGGAGTGATCCCAACCCAAAATTCATTATTTTAGTTAAGCGACAACAACTCAAAATTATTTTGTTATTAAACATAATATGTACCTTAGAGACAACTAGAATCACAAATTTATTTACTCCATCACAAGCACTCAATCAATGATCTTTTCTATGCATAACAAACAAAAGTATTTTGTGAACAAAATTTGGGAGGTGATGGTAAACTCCCATCGAGTTTGGAGTATTTTGGGAGGTGATTCTCGTCGAGTTTGGAGTATTTTGTTTATGTATAGGGATGACTACATATTGGATTCATAGATGATTTTTTTCATCATGTCCACACCATGATAGAATGGGATATCGAGTCTCCATTGGGTCTGTGTCGAGTTTTATAACCTGTATTTTATCGGATTGAGACTGGATTTTCATCATTTTTGAGGAAACGATAGAACCCACTATTCTATTATTGATTGATTTCTATTTACTTTTTTTTTTATTAAAATGTGTTTTTAATACTTAGTATGAATATAATTTTTGATTTCAAGGTGAAATGCCTAGAAAAAATTGCATTCTTGTGTATCACTATTGGAAAATCTGGTATAGCAACGCACAATGCGTGTCTTAATGTGCACCACATGCGCTGACTACAAAACTGCCAATAGTTCATCATACCAAGGAAACCCAAGATTTCAGAAATCATGAAACAAATTAAAATTTACACCAACGAAACCTCTCTTCCCTAGCCTCCATTTCTTTGCAATCTATCAAGGCGTTAGGGACTCCATTGAAATCTAGAACCGTTTACAAATTGACCATGTAATAAAATTGAACCCACATTCAATCTCGAACACAAAATAGTCGTTGAAATGTACGGGAAAAGCCGACGCATCGAACATATATACGTTGGTAGTTCATAATAGTTCGTATCATGTTGACTATTGACTGCATTGTTGACCTTTGACTTGGTCATATCCGATGCTCTGGAGTTATGCGTCAGCAATAATCTTGCATTGACCATTGACCATATGTGGTTGACCGTTAACGGGTACACAGCCGACGTGTTAACTTAGCGTGTTTCATGTCCACTACCGACACATGTGTAGCGCGTCGATAATCCTCTTGTGCAAGCGACGCCAGCTATTTAGTTGCGTCCGCTATTTCATGTTCTACAACAGTGTATCAATATGACAGTAGAATGAATTTTGTGATTCATGTATTCAACCGATCAAAAATATCAAATCTTTATCATGTTCAAAATATTTTAGCATCCCGATTAGTTTAAACACGCCAAATCTTCATTAAGTTCGAAACATTTATCATCCCTAACACACTATTGTATCATAGGTTTCAAATAAATGTGACCTAACTCATAACATGAGGCAAGAGTTCAAATTCCACACTATTTTATTGGACATTTCATGCGACTCACTAATTAATAAGATTGGTCTTGGAAAAAAACCAACACATGCAAACAGAGATATGAAATGGACTCACAATCACAGGAACACATAATCATTTCAATTTTCAACAAATAAAATTGAGCAAAGACAGAAAGTCAAAAATAAATATTCACATGAGGCAGCAAAAAACCTGAACTAGGCTATAAAAATATTAAAACTGAACTGCATAAACTCAAAAGATAAAAAACTACTCAGCCTCCCAAATGAACATCTTATACACAATCTTGCATCAGAAATGTCATTTGTTGGAGAAACCAAATCAATGAAGTAATGAGCATAAACAAAAAGAACAAAAAAAATGATGGATTGTACAACTTAAGCAGGTCTCTGTCCTAATAATTTAGCCAACTATCGGAACTCGTCAAGAGAGAAGGTTAAATGAAGGCATGTCCTCAATTCCCAAAACACCATTCATCAGAAGCTCCCTCTCCAGTTGAGCCCTCGTGCATTTCAAAACATCCTGAAACACAGAATCAATGCGAGAAAATAGTTTTAAACTACGGTTTTCATAACTCGGAAGATGGATTTGGAACATAACTTAGAGTTCAGAGCTAATTATGAACCAATACACATAAATTTGGAGCTAAATTGGAATTAAACAGTAAATCTTAGGTCTATTTTAAGAGCATTTCCCAACTTATTTGATGCATTAATAGATACACCAACAGAGTTATTTTATTCTCTAGGATCATTATGTATGAAGCATGTATCGGATATGAAATTCATAATTAAAACTTTCGATTGGCAAATATCATAGAAAATGTTCCAAAATAGTTTTGAACTACAGTTTCATGATTTGGAAGAAGTATTTGGAATATAACTTAAAGTTTGGGCTAATTTTGAATGAAACTCATAACTACAGCATTAATCTGGAACAAAACATTACAAATTAGGCCTATTATAGATCATTTTCCCGCTTATTAGATGCAACATGTGTATGAAGCATGTATAGAATAGGAAATTCATGATTAAAATTTCTCGTAGTCTCGTAGAAAATGTGTTTCTTGACTTGGAAGATGGATTTGGATCATCACTTAAAGTTGGCTAATTTTGAAAGAAATTCATAACTATAGCACTGAGTTGGATTTAAACATTAAAACTTAGGTCTATCAGATCATTTTCCAACTTATTAGATGCATTAATAGATACACTTAACAGATTTTTTTTTTTGTTTTCTAGTATCATTATGTATGGAACATGTATAGAACAGGAAATTCGTGATTAAAATTTTAGATTAGGCAAAGATTCTCACATTGAATTCCATGTATGTGGCGTTTTTTTCCAGCCACAGTTTGTCCATGACCACGAATGCCACACAGTATAGCAAATCAAAAGCCCACTCGTTCTCTGAAAGCACACCCAGAGAAAGCAATTGTGTGAGTTTAAACCGGTAAATTTGGCTGAAAACTGTCGCTGTAGAAGTGAGAAATCCCTTACCTGATAGCATCTGGATGAAAACTGATCTGACGAATGTTCTGGGTTTCGCTACACATATAAATGATGACACAATTAGCAATATTCTCGTGATAACGTCATGTCATGTCAAAACTAGGTGTATAAGATTTCAATTAATCTGAGTTCTGATGAGGCTCACTTCAAGTTCAAGCTTTTGAATCAATGTTTGTATTTGTATTGTTTTTACATTCATAACATAACAGTACTGTTTTAGCACTTACAAACATCGAGATTAAGCATCTGCATGATCATGAATGTGATATTTACGCCGGCAACTGCAAATGGATATTCCCATGCAGCTCGCTCTCCTCCTTTCTTCAATAATAGACGTTGAAAAGATGTCTGAAACAATAACCATAGTATATACAGTCTTTAGTATATTGTGAAAGACAAATCAGTCACACAAAAAAACTATTTGATTCAAGTAGATTCATAGAATCTTACCGAAAATGTCTTGGCAAAGAACAATAGGTTCTCCAAGGAAATGAACCCAGCTCCTCTGTTCAGCAGACAAATGCATCCATAACAACAGGTTAGGAAAAATGAAATACACCATAGCATGACTGATGAAAACAAAGCAAAACAAAAACAGCTGCAAAATAATTACCTAAAATCAGTTGATGGATCTCTCCCTTGCCACCCCATTTCTTTCCATTGATCAGATACCAAACCTCGGAGTTCTTGACCAGGGTATGTAGTCGTCCATAGAGCTCTCAAAGCTTCCTGTCTCATGAAAACCACGCTATGAGTTATAGCCTAAAACAGCTAAAGCATTGTCTGATATCAAATTTTTTTTCTTTTGACGTGATTGAATCAAATATTTCTGTTTGTATCTTAATGTGATTGCATTTTGGGTTCATAAATAACTCATCAAGGGGAAAATTATGCATGTGCATTTTCTTTCCAAAGCCTTTTTTCATTTACTCTTTCCACAAAACTTTAAATTTAAGTTCGAGTGTGAGAACATGAAATTCACCTGGTGGTCTGGCCTAGAAGCATCAAAGTAAATCTTCATTCGCTTCTTCAACCTTTTGAGTCTTTCTTCCTGCGCATTTTCAACCAAGTCAATCACATAGAACACAATGAACCAGACAGTGATGTAGTCACTAAATGTTATAGAAAATGCTTTTTCTAAAGGAAAAAATACTTGTCAATTCAATTGATATGTATATGAATAAATATGTCAAGACTGCCTTTTTCCCAGGTACTTGCCTGAGCAGGTGTCATATTGATGCAAACCCCTTCATAGGTTCCTTTCCTCTTGAAGCACACACAATTAGTGAGGCCCTTGCCGATCCATGTAGGCGCTCCACTGGTTGCATCCTCTGCAAACAATCAACGATCTAAGCTACAGATTTCAAATTCGATATCAATTTTCATTGTATCACCTCTAAAATGTTACGGGGTTACAGCTGCTCATACCCATTAACAAGATACACCATCTAAGTTTCAAATTCGATATCAGCTTTCATTTTTCTCGCCTCTAAAGAGTTACAACTACTCGTACCCAAAATGAGATACACTATCCATGTCACGAGTTTCAAATTCGATATCAGTTTTCATCTTTTTCAGCTCTAAAAAGTTACAACTACTCAGTCTCAATAACAAGATACACTATCCAAGTTACGAGTTTCAAATTCGATATCAATTTCTACCCTTTTCACCTCCAAAAAGTCACAGCTACTCATACCCAATCATTACATTCATTTTATTCCTATGCTGTGCCAACTGAGAGAAGCATAAATTTCAACCATTGGAACAGTTGAATGAACTATTCCTTAACTAAACCATTTTACTGAGTAAATAAAAACAGGTCAGCTCATTGACTTCCAATCAGATACTCCGCGGACCATGGAATGCCCAGTGTACACGCAAGTGCGTGTAGGTGATTTATTCATTTATTTCCTAAAGTTGGTTTTTTTTAATGTAGGTTTGAGGATCGTGTACAAATAATAAATAGGCCCGTGTGGTGTCGTCACTCTAAACCAACCCTCCACGGACCGCGCTGAGCTGGGTCGGTGGGACCACAATCCGAGTCACATCTGGACCGTTCAATCGTCGGTTTCAAAAAAACGTGATCGGGCGTGGGACCCACACGGCCCCGACTCGATCAAACCGTCCCCTCCACTTTTCTAGCCTCTTCTTCTTCATCGTCGCTTCCGCACCACACTCGCTCGCAAAAAAAACCCCCAAAATTGAGAGCCGAATCTGGCAATCTCAATCGCAATCCACATTACACTTCTCTCTCGAATCCAATCAGATTCGCCATTTTTATTCTCGTTCGTTGATGAATCGATACTCAGTCTAATAAAAAATATCTGAAGAAAGCAGAGGTTCATCAATGGCGATTGATCGATCGAGAGAGAAGCACAAAATTGTACCAAAACTGGAGCATAAACGACCGAATCGAACAGAAAAAAGCTATCAATTAGCTTCATTCTAGTTGATGAATCGATAGAGTTTCAGTCTAATAAAAAAATAATAAAAAATATCTGAAGAAACCAGAGCATCGTCAATGGCAATCGATCGAGAGAGAAGCCCAAAATAGTTGTATAAACCACAAAATTAAACCAAAAAACGGACCGTAAACGACGGAATCGAACAAAAAAAAGCTAATGAAGCAACTCAATTAGCTTCATTCTCGTTGATGAATCGATAGAGTTTTCAGTCTCATAAAAATATCTGAAGAAGCAGAGCATCGTTAATGGCGATCGATCGAGAGAGAAGCGCAAAATAGTTGCAATAAATCACAAAATTATACCAAAAAACGACGGAATCGAAGAGAAAAAGCTAATCGAGCAACTGAAATCGATAGAGAGAGCAAGTACCAGAGGAATTAGCAGAGCAGCGAGAGAGGGACGACGATGACGATGGCGAGAGGGTCCGAACTGAGAGGAAGCTTCCTTGCGACTTCACTAAGCTCATTTGCGATCTCTCTCTCTCAGTCTCTCCTTCTTCTTCTTCACTGTCTCTATGCTTAGCTTTGCTTCAGAGATAGATTGATATGTGATATATAATAGATACACTGAACATTATGGCATGTATATATATATATATATAATAAACACAAGAGAAAGGAGCTGCTACGAGACGTCTCGTTCGTTGGTCCCGAGCTTTCTGTTACCCAAGTGTCCCTTATAGCTGCGAAATGACCTTATTACCCTTCAATTGAATTGATTCCCCTTGAAAGAGTTTTTTTTAACAAATATAACTACCTTGAACAGGCCATATTATAATATTATTAAAAATTAATTTTTTTCCAAAAAATAATCACTTTTCTTAAATTACCCGGGTCAAATACCAAGCACGGCCAAGCTCAAACTATAGTATTAGTATTAATGAAAATTAGTTGAAGTATATATTAGCATAATATTCATATTAATGTATTTAATTATAATTTTGTTTGAAGTTGTGAGTTGGAATACAATTGCTCTAATGTAATATTATTTGGAATGAATATATCAAGCATTTATTAGATTAATGTTTTAAAGATATTAAGGTCTGGTTAGCCAGAGATGACTTTCAAAGATTAATCAGAAATTAATTAAGAATTAATTAGAAATTAATCACTATAAAATTATCTATATATATTTGAATTATATATAGTGTGAATTATATTTTTGGACATATATTAAACTCACCTGTCCAAAAATAACTACACTATAAGATGCTTTTGTAGGGTCAATTTGGGAAGTTGGAAATATTATAAGAGCATATATATATATATATACACTATCCAAATATGGCTCTTTGACCATTGCCTTACAATTACATGTGTGGTGATCAAAATATTATATGAAGATATAAATGTATACTTGTGAAATTTAGAATCTTTGACTGTTGATTTGGTACGAGCATTGGTATTATAACCTTCCTTTCAAGACAAAAGGAAAGATATAAATCTAGTCAATTGGTATGATTAGAATAACTCTGTCAATCTATATTTAAATAATTGACTTTCTCCTTAAAATATGCAAATTTTACTAGTGTTTTATATTAATTAATTATTACATATATGAGTTTTATGTGTACAAATCTACTTTTAGAAGGAAAATATAAGCATATTGGACATAATAATAAGACAATGGAACATTCATTCTAACCATTATGCATACGAATCTCCTTTTTGAAGGAAAATATAAGCCTATTTGAACATAATAATAAGACAATGGAACATTTATTCTAAACATTTATAAGTGTACAAAAATTGAATATAACACTTATTTTAAAAGATAGAGAGTAAGCTTATATCTCACAATTTATCATGTAACAAATAAGCACATTAGTGTTCTTTATTTTTAAATAATAAATATTTGGTTTATTGTTTTATATAAATTAAAGATAACAGATGTCCCCAAAGGGACTCTTACAGTTTGAGGCATACACTTTGAGACATACACTAATTTTTCATTGAAGGTTGTGGTTTGAACTTTGCTAGGTGCACGGAATAGAAGAATTTATGGGCAAAAAATTAATACTATGTAATTATTATACAAAAAAGACAACAAGATTATAGTTTGACTCGAGATGACAATAACAACCGAATCTACTTAATGTTTACAACTCAGTCAACAGATATATAAGTTGAGTAAGTGTAGACCTATATTCACCCCAAACTGTACTCAGTGATTTATATAAAAAATATAATATTTATTGAAAAAATAAAATATAAGCATAATTGTTTATTAAAAATAGAATAATTGTCAAAAAGTAATATATTTAAAAAATAAAATTGATTTGTTTTATATTTACTTAATTTTGGGTTGGATATCAACTATCTAGTACAAGGAAATATGTATACCTATCCAGAGTGATACAAGATTGTTCTTATTAATCAACTTTTTGTGTAGAGTGATACCAAATCCACTAACTCGGGAAAAGGGGTTGGATTTACACAATAATTATGTTTAGGTTTAGATTTCATAATACTGCCACGTGGCTAGGCAAGAGTGCAAATCCAAGTTCCTAGTAGGGATGGCAACAAGTGAATGAGGTCGAAGAGGATTAAGTGATCTCGCGTCTATTTATTGACGTAATATTGCATTCTCGCTAAATTTATATTTTTTCAGGAGATGCTAACAAAGTGAATTTGATTACGATTTAGTTATTCCGTTCTCTATCATATCAAATTAAGTATACCAAGCCTATGTTATGGAAGATTTACTGATCGTATCATTCTATCATTATCGAATCAGAGATATAGACTTATTTCGAGTTAAGTGTGTTTTGTCTCCCTTAAAAATGTCAACAATATGAGTTTAATCTCCATAACTAACTCTAACTGACATGACTAAGGGTGCCAAAAAAAAAAATTGAACCGAAAAAAACCAAATTAGTTCAGTTTAAAATCGAATCGATTTCAGTTTATAAAATGAGAACAAATAAACAATCAAACCGAATCGAAAACCGATCAATTTAGACGAGTGACTCATTTTAAGTCATTATTCCTTATTAATTGAGCTTAAAAATATTGAGTCAACAAAAAACAATTCAAATAAGTCAAAATCAGCCCAACATGTGAGAATTTCTTAAAAATCGATTTATTAGAAAAATCCAGCCAAAACCCAATAAGTCAAAACAGTAAAAAAAAAGTGTGAATTTCATGAAATTCGATACCGAACCAAATCGAAATGAAAACCAACATCTCAAAATCGAACCGAACCAAATTTTATTAATTCGGTTTTAATTTTCATTTTTTAAAAACCGAATGAGTGGACTCAATTTAAAATCTAACCGAACCAACTCAAAACCAAACTACGCACTCAACTTTTATCAATTCAAATATTGTTGTCATTTGTATTCTCCTTAAACAACTGGAATCATGGGTGTCTTTGTCACTATAGCAACACAAACTGGTTTTTGCAATACCTGTCCTGTTCTTTTTATCCTATATAAGCTATGTCAGAACCACTATGAGGACCATTTCTTATTCGACCTAACCCTTTCTCTCTCAATAGGTGAGAGTTGGTGGGTAAAGATTGGACCCAATTGGTAGAAATGTTGAATAAAAACAGATACGTCATACCATCCCATGTTGATCAGATACAAAATAATTCATATCCTAAATTCAATAAAATATAACATCACTTGTAGATATATCTAAATTTATAAGCCCATGTGTCATCATTTAATAAAGTGGGACTAAAATTCTATTGAAACATCTATCAGATGGGGATGGCAACGGGTAAATTTGGCAAAACCCGTCTCCGTCCCATTAGAAATGGGGAGGAGATTTCCCGTTTTTAACGGGGGCGAGAATTCTCCGTCGAATTCGAGGACTCTCCATTTTTTATTTTCAACCCAAAATAATACTAACATATATTTATTTTTTTAAAATAAAAGTTGTATTTATTTTTTTAAAATAAAAGTTGTATTAAAAACTGTTATTTTAATGAAAATATATACTTAAAATTATTATTATTTCATTAAATATGTATTATAAAATATTATTTAATAAAAAGTATATTTAAAATACTATTTTTCATTAGATATGCATTGCAAAATATATATTTTTAATATATCGGGGAGGATCGGGCAGGGATACCGGATACCCCATCCCCACCCGTTCCAATTTGGATTTGGGAAATTCCCGTTCCATTCTCGTTCGAATTCGGGGATCCCCGGGATCCCCGTCGAGGACGGAAATAATGTCATCTCTACTATCAGGTCAAACACTTTTTAAATCATGGTAGATTTGAAGACAAATTCAAAATCTTCAATCAAGTTTTATACACACGAGTGAGATAAAAGTAGTACATGATTAGAGATTTTGAATATGTTTCAAAATCTACCATAATCCTTGAAACTTTTCACGGATTATTTTACCAGTTTGTGGGCTTGAATTTGAGAAGATTTAGACTCCGTGAAGAAACATGGGCTCGATGATGATGACACAAGGACTGGTGATAAACCACCAAGATGACATGAATTCATGCTTTAAATTCAGAACTAGGCCTACTTGTACTAGTGAACAATGACCATATAAGTGATGGAAAATAGAGGTACATGAGGGGAATGTAACTAACAGGCATTAATGACAACGAGACGGGTTTGGGTCAAAAATGTTTATTCCTTCAATAGGATCGGAGATACTAAAACTACTGCAAAACATGCTTTTATCGACAGACCGAGGTTCGTCGCTATAATACCAAAGTCAGCCACTCTGAGGGTTAGCGACGGGCCATCAGTCACTATCAAGCCGAGACAAAGCTTTGTGGCTATATTTCTATATCGCGTATTTTGTGTAATGTAGCGGCATACTAAGTGTTCTAAAAATTTATGACTTGTTCGACTAATCCCTGATTAGTGTCCAATTAATCCTATATAATTCTCGATTAATATTTCAGTATGATTTTCAATTAGTTCTTAACAAGTTTTTTATGATGTAGTTAGTGACATTTTGCTTTCTTATAAGAATGAATGGCAACGGGGTATGTTTTGTGATTTCATTACTGCCCCGATCGGATTGGGACACCGGGTCCCACCAAATTCAGGGTATTTTGCCAAACCCTGAATCCAAAGTTCTCATTTGCAAGTCCATGTGCCTAAGAGTGAGCGGACCAGTGAGGTCCACAATGCATCATATAAAAAAACTGGGTGATACTGAAACAAAACACTGTATCTTCTCAAAAACCAATCAATCAATATGGATCCATCCAGCAGCACAGATAAAACACAATCATAGAGGTTCCATTTCAATAACACGACATGGGTTCGGTTTAGGGAGTGGTACCTGAAAGACGAAACGATTCCTTCATAACGGGGCTGCAGATAAAGAGACTCACCGTTGTTGTCACTTTGCGTGTATCTGGGTCCGAGGAGATAGTTGGCAGAGAGAATCATTTTGATTCGTGTCGAAGAAGACGAGAGGACACTCAATAATCGATCATGGGATAGGGTTATGTACCCGTATCTTTGCTGACAAAAGCGCTGGAGTTGACACCTCCAGCCTTGCAAAGTGCTCTCCTCAGGCAGGCCCCGGTGGAACCTGTGACAAGTTGCAGTTTCTTGAATCACATGAGAAACAAGAACTTGATGCCATTAACTTTTACTGACATGAAAAATAATGCATACTCAACAGTCATCAATAGTATTCAAGGTGAGAAGCCACGTACGGTTTTCTGATGAGGGCCACGTCCTTTGCATCACATTTCTCATGATCATGGAACCACCACCTACACTTTCATTGTCCAAACCAAGAATGTGAGCATCAGATAGCTCTGTAATTTAATGGAAACAAGAAAAGTAAAGTTTTCAATTTTCATGAATACATACTATCCACAAAACACGCAAAAAATACATAACATAGATATAAACCTAAACTGATTGGTATGCAATAAACCAAAAATTATGAAGCATCAAGAAAATGTGACACGGGTGTGAGTAAAAGATTTATTCAAATACAGCTAATATGGAAAGCAGCAGTTCAATTCTGTTTCAGAAAGTTATAAACTCTGAAGTTCTCCACATTTTGCTGACGGAAAATGAGAGAGTAGAGGATCAGAGGAAACAAGGAGAAAAAAAGAAGAAAAATACAAAGGGGAATTCAAAGTTTCAAAAATTATCAACCAATGTTACCAATCCAGTGGAATATTGAATAAGCGAAGGATTTCATTAGGAAATAGAAGTTGGGTGTAAAAATAATATATAGTAAGCAAGTCGAGTCTGACTACTGTCTAAAGAAGAGAGTGGAGAAAAGTTTCAGTTAAGATCATGGTCGAGAGTCTAAAACACATGAAAAAATCCACCTGTTAGAATAAATAAATAATAAGTTTAGCTTTATAATTTAATTTAAGTTTATCATCAAATATCTAGGTTTTTCTATTATAATTAGTTTTCCTATTTAGTTTGATCTATAGTCTATATAAATGGCTCTCTCCTATTGTAATTGACACAACAAGAATATTATTCTCTACACTATTTCTATCACCGCCAGAGAAAGCATTTGAATTATTTTAAACCAAAGTTGCTTGAGAGAAAAGAACCTTACGAAGAGAATGCACTCCCGTCATTTTCTGACAATAAAAACAAAAAAGTGCAGGATCACTCAGCTATTTATTCATTTAATTGTTATTATTAAGATGAAATGAAATAGCATTAGCTATAAACATCCTTAAACCAAGGTTGTCTTTACTGTTAGTGCGCAGATATATATGGATGTCAAATTGAGGAATCAAACAGATTCTATCATAAACAATCTCAAACTTGTCAAACAAATAGACAGCAAACAAGAGGATAAGTTCTTCATCTGTGGATCTACCCTTGAAAACAAAATGATATTTACCTCTAAATTCTAATAACTCAGAGCTTTATTTTATTATAATATCCCTCATCCTGAAACCATCTAAATACTCTTATTTGTCATACACCTCTAATTTGCCACCAAAAACATTGTTGAATGAGTTATGGGATATATTAAAGGGTGTATATGGAAGGCAAACCATATACATAATTATGGAAAGAGAAAAGTAGGAATTCAATGAACAAGATTATCCTCCTATGATCAAAGTTAATAATATCCCAACCCCGAATAAGATGAATGTAGGTAGCTACATGCACTGTCTTCATTGTGAATCCCCATACACATAAACTGCTTTAACAAGTATGGCATTCATATTGTGAAAGTTAGAAAATCCTAGAGCAGACACTGACTGAAGTCTGAACATAAACAACCACAAATTGATTATGAGACACATATAGATGACGTCGTTAATAATAATAACATTACCCCAACGGCAGTTTGGAATATTTTGAGAGAAAAAAACAGTAAGGAAACAACGTGTTAGAAAATTGATCAAAGTTCAACATCTTGTATAAGTATGTTCAAAGTAACAGTTCAAATCGACCAATAATTTTGTCAATAAAGACAACAATGGTCCAATAAGTTTGTTCATACAGGAGACATCTTATGGGTTCATGTAGATTACAAGCTTAGTTGGTAAATAAAATGATATCCAGGTGCAGAACTGAGAAGAAAAATAATAGCAACTTCAGATCAGAAGTCTAAATGAAACAAAACAAAAGTGGTGCTAGTAAACTAATAGGCACTACCTATAAATGTCATGGTAACTTCATACTTGTACACTACCCAAAGATGTGGAACTAATGAAACAACTCCTCACCAGTTAAGGCAAGCATTTAGTATGCAGAAACACTGCTAATACAACATTGTCATTGGGTTAATTAGTAAAGGGAATCATTCTTTATCCATAGTATATTAGAGTCTACTTAACTGGTGCGAACTCAACACAATCCAACAACCCAGAATGTGATTAACTAACACATTTCATCACTAATAATCTTAAATGTGTATACAGCAAGAAATGTTTGAGACCCAAACTAGATAAATGAGTAAGAATTGACAGCATCTGTAACTCAACAAGCTATAAAATCTTGAACAAAGACCTCATACCATTAAGAAAACAATGTTAAGGTTTCAATTGCATATCGAGATGAAACAAATGTTCACATTCTACTTTCCTCACAAATGTCTCCCAAAATCGATCAAATCAGCCGCAGATTTGTCACCACCATGAGCAGCCCCTAAAATCTACAAAGACAACCAAATTAATAAAACAAAGCAACCTTGCTTTGCTTCCCATACCAACTATATGCCCCCATATTCTCGACAGTAAGCAAATGCAGGCAAGAATGCAGATCATATCCAGAACTAAACCAGCTAACACGGCAAATCGCAAACATATAAGTCAATTTCATTATCATCTGCATTTTGATTCTCTAGTCAAAATTCCTAATGAGGAACCAACAAAATCCACTGACATTCGAAATTACTACAGGTCATTGATCGAAGAAATTGAAACCAAAAGTTGTATCATCATCATCATCATCAATCTGAATCTCAATGAATAAAGCAAATTTGAAACAAAAACCATCAAAATCACTACCAAAACGAAACAAATATTTGCTGAGCGGACATACATGCAGATCGCAAACATAGAAGTCAATTTCACTATCATCTGCGTTTCGATTCTGAAGTCAAAATTCCTAATGAATAACCAACAAAATCCATCAACATTCAAATTTTCTACAGGTCACTGATCGAAGAAATTGAAACCAAAGGCTGTATCATCATCAATCGGAATCCCAACGGATGAAGCAAAACCGAAACAAAAATCATCAAAATCACTATCAAAACAAAACAAATATTTGCTGAGAGAACATACACGCTTCGAGCAAGGGACTTTCCCGTGGCAATCAGGGACAATACGTACGGAAACAATGCAGAAAACTGAGATTCTCACCGTTGAAATCGCGAGAACCGCTCAGAGCTCGTGACGACGAAGCAGTAGCAGCGAGAAGGCGAGCGAGGGAAGTGAAAAAGAGAGTGTGGAGGGAACTTGTAGAGTTTCAGTTGCGAGACGAGAATCATAGTGAAGTAAAATTGGTGTTCATGGGCTCTCAGACTGATGAGTGAAATGGGCCTTGGCCACTCGGCCCAGTTTGATGGTACAGTTTCATTTTTGTTTTTAAAGTCCCACAGGAGACATCTAGCGAAGGGGAGGAGGAGAACATCTATAAAGAGCCATGAGTACGATGTTGTTCCATCAGACTTTGTTGCAATAAGATTTGGTTATGCTTAAAGGTTTTTAAGAGAGTTCCCATTTCTTCTATCTTCAGAGTTTGTGGTTAAAATGGTGTATTTTGCTGTTTTAAACCCTGTTCATCTAGGTAGTAGGAGGGGTTGGGAACTTCTGAAGGTTTTTAAAAAATAGTTGCACATGATTCCAAATATCTAATAATGTATGTGGAGGAGCATATTTTGGGGAGGGATTCTTGAAATTGTATTAAAAATTAATTAGAAATTATAGATGATTAATCAATAACTAGTTGGGAAATTAATAAAGGATTAATTGGACAAGTCGGATTTTACAACATTGTTTTTAGCGCATTTTGAAATAGGAATAAATATATATTACTATATTTAAGATGCCACATTCACTCTAAACTCTCTCAAGCCACTCTAACCATAGGGCCATCACCTGTCTCCAGCCAAGGCGCTCCGGCAACCATCCTTATCTATTATCGTATATGCTCGTGTACAGTTGGAAGGGGCTCCTGGATTTTTAGGCTCGTCGAAGTTCTCTGATTTCTTTGGTTTTTCTGGCGAAATTCGTTCACAATGTCGTCGATTTCGCTCTAGAATACCATTGTCGTCGTCACAAATCGCCATCGACCCATCTCTCGTCCTGAATAGCTCTGTCGCCGAAAAGGCTGATGGCGACGAACCGGTTCGCATGCGAGATCTGTGGGAAGGGGTTGAATTGGGTATCAAAATTGTTGAATTTTGCTGTAGATTTGATTGGGAGAGCTCAAATTTAGTCTGGTGGTGCTTTGATTTTGATACTCTTTATTATATTGTGAAGATGAGCATGAAAAAGAAACAAAGCAAGTAAAAATTGGGGGAACGTTGAAATGAACAAAATAAATAATCAAATGTATTTTTTTTTTAAAAATAACAATAAAATAAGCTAAAATGGATTGAAAATATCAACGTGTAACAAAAACGTAATTAAGTGAGCTGAAAATGAAATTAATTTTTTATAATAAGTGTAATAAGTTGTCAAACGCGACATATTAAGTTTAGTAATCTAATTTTTTTTTTAAATAAATTATTTTAAGGGTATTTTCGTCACAGATTTCGTCACCACCATGAGCAACCCCTAAAACAAAGCAACCTTGCTTCGCTTCCCATACTAACTATATACTCATATTCTCGACAGTAAACACAATGCCGCGTATTATTTTATTAATATAAAATAAATCAACTATGTGGTCACTTTATGGGGACGCATCCCATGATTTAAGGGTATTGCTTCAAGCAAACTCAAGTCTTTGCCTTTAAGTAATACATGTGTGGTCCTATCTCCATCATATTGCAATCAACCCATGTCATCAATCATGAGTTCTATGATGGGTAGAGCTCTCGCATGCATTATAAAAGATGTGTTTGGTCCTTAAGCCTCACAACTCCAAAAATCAGATTCATACACCATCAAAGAGTGTTGTGAAAAGCATAGAAGCACCAAAACCTCAAGAATGTTCTTCGATTAATGACCATGGCATGAGGTTTGTAGATCCGTTTAGCTTTCGCAAGTTTCGATTTAGTGATGATATTTTGTTGTTCTAAAGCATGTTATATTGATATAAATGTCTTACAAAGAATGCAATTTATATCCAGAAATCAGAATTAAACCAGCTAACACAACAAATCCCAAGCATAGAAAGTCAATTTCACCATCATCTGCGTTTTGATTCCCATGTCAAGACTCCTAATGAAGAACCAACAAAATCCATCAACAATCGAATTTACTACAGGTCATTGATCGAAGAAATTGAAACCAAAAGTTAGATCATCATCATCAATTAGAATCTCAACAGATAAAGCAGATTTGAAACAAAACCCATCGAAATCACTACCAAAACGAAACAAATATTTCCTGAGCGAACATACACGCTTCGAGCAAGGGATTTTCCGGTGGAAATTAGAGACAATATGTACGGGAAAATGTAGAAAACTCGTGGAGGGAAGTGAAAAAGAGTGTGTTGGAGGGAACTTGTGGAGCTTCATTTTATTTGCAAGAACCATAGTGAAGTAAAATCGGTGTTCGTGGGCTAAGACTGATGAGTGAAATGGGCCTTGGCCACTCGGTCCATTTTGATGCTTTGATGGTACAGTTACATTTTTGTTTCTAAAGTCCCACATCGGAGACATCTAGCGAAGAGGTGGAGAACATCTATAAAGAGCTGAAGCAACAGATCGGAAAATCACGCTTTCGTTCAACTAGAAATCACGAACTACTTTTTGCTTTTCAATAGAAGCGTTATTGTGGATGATAAGACTTTGAGGGTTGGGTGTTGACGGGTATTTCACATCAACACCCCACACTTCAGCTTTAATCGTTTTTAATAAATAAAAACAAAATGAAACGTTTTTTGTGTAAGACAATTTTTTCCAGAATAAACAATGTTTGAAAGGTAAATGCTCAAATCAACTCGGTAAAACACAGTTCTATTCTAACGCAAATATACAAAACATATACACACATCACTAAATATCAGCATCTGGGTCGAAGTAGAGGTCATCGGGATCTTGGGCAGCTTGTTGATAGTTCAGTCTGAATTGCCCATATTAAGGACTCTTAAAAATCACAAGTTTGTTGAAATTGGATTAAAAATTAATTAGACATTATAGACGATTAATCAAGAACTAGTTGGGAGATTAATGGAGGATTAATCGGACAAGTCGGGATTTTTACAACATTGTTTTTAGCGCATTTTGAAATAGGAATAAATATATATTACTATATTTAAGATGCCACAT
>JAYMTP010003106.1:0-17767 GCA_036897365.1 Geranium brycei | reverse complement strand
TGCCCTAGGTCAATCTCAGTTTATGTGTAATTGTTACATCATCATTGCGATAATAAAACGACATTATATGATCATTGTGTTGTGATAGTATGTTCGGAACCGCTAGTTCGTGTGGATACCTCAGAGAAGTAAACCGATCCCGAGATACTTTGGTGATTTGATTGCACAAGGTAAAACTCTACAAACCTTTCAATTGATTAATCTGGTAATTTGAAAAAAATCCGGTGAAAAGGGAACGTGGTTATTCGTGTTCTTATGATTTCCGCTGCGTGAATGGAACCCACGTTCCCCTACAACGTGATGTTTCTAATTTAATTAAAATTGAATTGAGTGAATAACTTAAAAGAAAATAGGTTGAGAATTATGACGGAAACGATAAAAATGATGCCCAATCAACAATAACAGTTGTTTTTGTTATCAACGATTAAGACGTTTGTATTTAAAAAAGAAGAGTGACGATTATCAATCCGGGAAAAGAAACTCTAGAAACATTACAATGAAACTGAAAAAGGGAGATATGAAGTGAAATTAAACTACAAGCCTAAGGGATGACATTGACGCTTCATTTTCCGCCTGCATTTGCTGGAATATTTGAATTATAATCTCATCGCCCACTTTAGAAGTGAAACCCATGAATTTACAAAGTTCCCATGATTTTCTGGCATTTGCAACGGAATTAAGGTGGATTGAACTGCTTAAAACTTCTTTGGAAGAATAAGGAACTGGGAGGGAACTCTAAACGATACTTCTTTTAATGTAGAGGACGGGAAAGATGCCGACGCCGATGAACCAATGGAGCCAACGGACGAGGAGCAAGTATGCAAGTATCTTCCATCGATGACGCCTTCTGATGCTTTTTACATGTAAAGAACTCCATTAAAAAAGTAGATAAATCATTTAAAGAAGACTCATAAATGATTTTTTTTTATATCGGATTTATACGATGATGATGATGATGATGATATTTATACTAATTTGATATAATCTTTTTCGAATTTTAGAATTATGGTAAAGTGAAATTAGAACATAGTAGATGATAGGATAAGAAGCTTGATTTTTACCATACTCTAATTTACCTAGGTTTGAGAACTACTTGTTCTTGTTCTTGGTATGCAAAAATTAAGAGAGTACCATAATAAGAATTGTTCATGCTAAAAAAATAGTTTTAAGATGTATTTTGATTTAAATTTCGTACACAAAATCTTAATGATATCCAACTTTGATGCTTGAGTTTTCGTTCTGTAGAGCGATATAATTGGAAAAAAAAGTAAATATTTAAATATGAAATTTAGAAAGAAAATGTTTTTCAGTATTAAAATTTGTGTGGACTATGAATTGGAAGGTCGAAGGAGATTGCTTGTGGGGAGAGGTTATTGAGAGGAACGTCAAGGGCTCTAATTATTGAGTTTGAGTCAAAGATATGTCTCATGCTAATTGATATTTATTACGGTATTAAATTAAATCTAATCGTATTTGTACGTCCCTTTATCTCCTAAATTTTATCTACTTACAGGTGTTGCCGTTGGTTTGGTTTAGAGCATACAACTAGTATTGTATCCAAAACAAAAAAAAATTCCTTCAAATATTTAGATCTTAAATCGAGAGTTAGGATTGTATGGAGAGAGTTCGAGAGCCTCAATACTTTTTTAATAGCGAGATTCTTTAATCTTTATAATATCATAAGAGACCAAATATAAAAGTTTTGAAACCAACGCCATCAATCTCTATTCAAATGAATGAAATAAGAAGATTTATTCCTATAAAATTCTGATTTGCTCGCATTGTAGATTCTCCACCAAACCCAGGCTAGTCTGAACAAGCGACGGCAACGCGCGCGTAAGTTTGGTTCAAGTGTCAGATTATCCCTAATAAGCCTACACAAATAAAGAGAGCAATAAATCAATATAATCGCAAAAATATACCCAATACTTTCTATATAGTACTTTAATAAAATAATGAAATTTTAATTACAATGCAAACACTCAACAACCAAACACATCCAACAGCTAAAACAAGGGCAATTTGCACAACATTGAGCATTCACACCAAATTTATTCCCTCTCTTTCATAATGAATAGACACGATGGTGGTTATTTACCGATTGTTTGGGTGTGGTATAAGAGATTTCGAGGTCTAACGAATTGGTGTCCCTATTTTGAGTTATTACCACACATTAGAGGAGACTAGTGGCGATTAGTTTTAATGTTTTAAATATTCATGTTAGACTATCAACGAATAAGAGAATTTTACTTTAACTAGAAATGTTATGCTAAATTTTAGTTGAGAATTTGACGGGAGAAATATCTCCGCTTTTCTTAATTTTTTGCTTGTATCTCGATAGGCCGATATAAATAAAGGTTCAAGGTTGGCTTTTATATATTTTTTTGTTAAAAAAACGAGATCACAATAATAATAAATGAGACCAAACCCACAAAACTCGGTTAATTCAAACTCACGTGAATCTCCACCTGTCGTGCCGCTTATCCCATCAAGTAATGCTACGTGTCGACGACATCTGGGCCTGTGTCTAGTTTCGGACAACAACCCAATCCATACTGTCTGATCCGAGAATCTCAAATGTCCATTTTGCCCCCTCCTCTCTACTTTACCCCTTAAATTAATGTGTTAACAATAATGACACCAATTTTCAGTAACGGAATCTTCTCCGTTGACTTTTTCACAATATCTTCGGCAAATGTGTAATTAAAAATAAAAAAATAATTATTTAAAATTTATTCTCTCATTTTAAGGTAAAGCAGAGTCAGCAGCAATTTTCAGATGGCTCTCCTCTAGCTCTTATATAGTTAGTAACGCCTCCTTTTTGCTCTGCCTCAGCCTCTGTTTCTTGCACTACACTCAATTTTCTTCTTCTTTGAGCCAATCAGGCATGGTGGCTGTTTCTCAGGCAGCATTGGACCAGTTTTCAGTGATCAAGACTTGCAGCACCAAACCCATTACAGTGTTCAATGGAACCCCAGTGATTGACCTCTCCGACCCACGAGCCAAGGCGAATCTGGTCGAGGCCTGTGAGGACTTTGGCTTCTTCAAGGTGGTCAACCATGGTGTCCCAATGGAGTACATGACCAGGCTCGAAGCTCAGTCCCTCGCTTTCTTCAACTCTCCCCAGTCTGACAAGGACAAGGCCAGCCCTCTTGGCTATGGCAGCAAGCGCATTGGCCCCAACGGCGACTTGGGTTGGATCGAGTATATCCTGATGAGCTCCATGTCTCATAACCCACTCTCCATTTTACCAGAAAATTTCAGGTTCACAAAATCGCCAATGAAGCAATATGTATACATAATGTTTCTCTGTTTTTCTTTATCGGCAAGCTGTGTATCAGGATCTGGGCTCCACGGTGCTGTAATGGCAAGACAGACCAAACTTATGATTCTTTCAGAAGCCTAATGTAATGTTTCTCTGTTTTGCTCTGCCTCTTGGCTCATGTTATGTGTGTGTTGTAGGTGTCCTGTAAATGATTATGTATCGGCCGTGAAGGAGGTGGCATGTAAGGTTCTGGAGATGGTGACGGAGGAAGTAAAGATTGAGCCAAAGAATGCGATAAGTAGGCTGGTGAGGGATGAGAAGAGTGACTCGTGCTTCAGGATCAACCACTACCCTCCATGCCCTGACCTCCAAGCATTGAGTGGTCCGAATTTGGTTGGGTTTGGGGAGCACACTGACCCTCAGATCATCTCCGTCCTGCGATCCAACAACACTGCCGGTCTCCAAATATGTCTCAGAGACCACTCTTGGGTCTCAGTCCCACCTGATCACCATTCTCTCTTCATCAATGTTGGTGATGTCTTGCAGGTATATGTTCCTACACAAGTTTCATCAAATTATACATACAGATCATAAGCGTGAGCTTCAACATGCATAGCCAAAAAAGAGATATTGCTGCCTACCGAAAGTTAAAAGGACGGGATTTGAAAATTTAAAATAGATTCGAGGGTATTCTGGTCTTTTAATGAAATTAGAAATGTAACAAATCAATTTTTAACGGAAAAATATTCAGGTGTAGTTCCGTGAGATTCACCTGATTCTGACGGTGATTATCCGGTCCTTTGTTTGTATTAACTGAATGCAATGCAGGTGCTGAGTAATGGGAGGTTTAAGAGTGTGAGGCATAGGGTGATGCCAGACCACAGCAAACCAAGGGTTTCAATGGTATATTTTGGAGGGCCGCCATTGGAGGAGAAGATAGCACCATTAGCATCCATGGTTGGGGAAGGAGGAGAGAGCTTGTACAAGGAGTTCACATGGTTTGAGTACAAAAAATCTTGTTACAGAACCAAGTTGGCTGATAATAGGCTTGGCCCATTTGAGCTTATTAAACAAACTGCTGATCAGTGATACTACTTAGTGGGTAGTACCTATAATTATGGCATATTTTAGGGGTTTTGTTAAGGCTTAAAATAGGTTCACTAAAGTTGACTCACCCTTTCTACTGAGCATAGATGAAAAAACAAAAACTAGGCTTGCTTTCATTTATTTTCTGGTTCTGAGAGTTTCAACAGCTATATGAATACAACTTATTGTAATGTTACCATGTATATTTCTGCTCATAAGCTGCTATGTGAGAAAGTTTTCCTTCAATGACCCATAAAGTTCTGTTGTTGTCAAATGATTTCTCTTTATCATATTACCTATTCATGGCAACAACAATGTCAACTCTAGATTCAAAACCATGCACAACAATGCATCTAAACCAGGTGCCTTGGGAATGGCTTGATTATAATGTGCTCCATAGAGAATACTTTATCTTGAATACATCAAATTGTGTGTCCTTAAGATGGATAGAGAAAGGACTATCAAGAGATATACATAAGTAACTAACTCGAGTTACACTTTCGGGATACACTCGCTTATACATATTCAAAGATTATTTATATGTTAATTTATATACTATGAGATGTATTTCAGTGAGAACCGTGAGACTAACGTGGGGGCGCCATATGACAGGAAGATCGGGTTCCATACTATAACCTAGAGGGGAAAATGTTACTCTGTCGGGGAGTGGTGTTACTTAGAGGGGAAAGTATTACCTATTCTGGATAAGAAGAAAAAGGTTTTTTTTTCGAGTCTGCCACGTCAGCGCGCGTGACACCACATGTCGCGCTCCCATGAGTGTACATGGTTCGTATGCTGGATGCGGTTTGCACCAGATCACGACTCTGTATGCTATTACTCTTAAAGCCTACGTATGCTTCCAAACCGGTATTCATTGTAATAGATACACAATTGACTCCCACTTAGGCTTCCCCACAAACGCACATAGGAGTTTGCGTCTTCGTTAAGAAGAATCTTTGAGAGATAGAGCTGTTTACTCAAGAGCCAAGTCCCTCTCCAAAGGTGGCCATATTTGACCATCTTCACCATACCCAATCTCAATCCATCATTTTCCCTCCTCTCCTCTACGCACCATGTCAACATTTTACTAAAGAGAATCAATGTCATAGATTTATCATAGATTTATGGTCCTATAATATCCTCTCTCCCTCTCTTGTCATTAAGACGAACATACTTTTTCCCCTATGCGCGGCCAAAACAACGGGGGAGGGGGCCTTGTACCAGAAATGTCTAGAGTGCAAATATTATTCGTACGGGACATTAAGCACACAACATTTCTAAATAAGGGAGGGGTCCTCACACCAAAAAAATGTTATGAGTGCACTAGTACTATGTGGGAGCGAACATGTGAGGTCACATCATCTTGTCTTTTAACATTTTTATGTGTCGGATCAAATGCGAGAGGGGACCTCGCACCAAAAAAAATTAGGAGTGCGCGGGTGTTATTTCGAAGCAGATATGTAAGCATGCACTCTGTTATCTTTTACGATTCGAACACAGATCAAATGAGGTAGGGGTCCTTTTACCAAAAATATATAGTGCACAAATGCGCACTAGTTGAAGCAAACATATAGACACACTATATTGTATTTTACGACCATGAAATTTATTTTAGCTTCAGTAACAAATTACTTTTGTTGATGTTGTTATTATTATAATATCAGTTTTATATTTTGTGTCTTGCATATTACTCGTAACACTACTCAATTCTTACGTAAATCTACTAAATGTTTTTGTATTCTATGCAAAAGATCTCTTACATTTGACAACTTCTAAAACAAGATCAATAGGTTGAGCAATAGGATAAGTTTGATTCATAGACTTATTTTTTTGATGTTATGGGTTTGTGGATAAAGCTAAACAAGGCCACTACCAGATAACAGCCACATTAGATTTTGACAACTATGTCCTATCTTTTGATGTAAATGAGATGGGGACACCAATTCCTGTTCAATTGTCCCTCCAAGGCTCCAATGGTTCCCAAATTTTACCATCCCTCTCCTCACAAATCACAATTCTATATTGTTGTATTCTAGAGACTACCTAGTTTCAGCAAGCAACCTTTTAAAGGACCACTTAAGTGTCTTGTATACTATAGGAAAATTAACAAGTACTAGAAACATAGCACAACCTTAAAAATTTAAGCATACTCGTGTTGCAAAGTTCTTTTCCCACTCAATACCCGTTACTGTTGAGAGCAATGTTGTAAAAAATGTCAGGCACTAATCGGGCGGAGAAGGTATTTTGGAGACTAATCGAGGATTAGTCGGAGGAGGATTAATCGGAAATTATAGATGATTAATCAGACAAATCGGAGATTTTTACAACATTGGTTGAGAGGGACTGATAATGGGTATTAGTAGTAGTAGCCTAATGAGCTGGAGTGCATTGGTTTTGTTAAGAAGAACATGAGCTTTTACCAAGGATGACCACCCTCATGAGGGTACCCATATACACATCAGACTCAAGTGTGGATTTCAACAGTCAAATTCTTACTAACAAGACCGGCCCGTCCATAAGTTACTAAACGTGCATACAACAATGAGCAGACAAGCTAAGACCACCCTCAAAATTTGAATTTTCTTCTACAACTTAGGCGTATGTATATTTTGAGTTCGTACGAGTTATAAAAGCCGGTGTCTCAAATCCAGGGCTCCACTTCTGGTCGAATCTTATTCCTAATTCCTCTCCTTTTCAACTTCCTAATTAAAGACCAAAATGCCAAGTTGTTTACTACATTTTTTCTTTGCAATGACTGGTGTGCCTAAGCAAGTTCTTAGACTAATTAAGTTACCTTCATCAACAAGTGTTTAAAAACTGTCAGTTGATATATGTCATTGAGGGTTCTATCCATACATATTTCAAGTCAAACAGCACAAGTTGTTTACTATGTCCACACCACAGATATACTTTTCCAATTTCAGTATTCATACAAGAACCATAGAGACATCTGAAGCACTTGTTTCTTTTTCAACATTAGACTAATAGCTTATGAGAAGTGCAAATGTATTGCAGCCTAATACGGTCTTGGATATTTCAGCACCAGAAGTGGAATCAAACTGCTGAATTTCCCCAAAGATGTACATATCCAAGAAACCAACAACTTTCTTGCAAGCACCAATGAGCAAACTTGGTCTTTATGAAACTTGAATACTAGAACTAGTATGTGCTTGACTTGAGCAAAGCATTGGATTGCAAAGCTCATACCCAGCAGATTCATTGGTGTAAACTAGCACTACTGTGAAACAACTGAATCCCAGTGTTCATTCAATCTCCATTTTTGAGCTATCTAAACCTTAACCAAATAATTCCCTTGAATCATCCACATTATCATCTATAATAGTAACACCAATCAATAAATGAAACCCATATCTAACAGACACAATCCATTTCTAGGTTTCTAGGTCTCACTGGAATGGACAAGTTCTGTCCAAGCCACAATGAATTGAACCTTTCCAAATCAAAACATTAGCAAGTAAAGGACTTAGAAAACCAGATGTTACCTTGAGGAGCAAAATTATAGAATCTTCTCCGGCTAATGTAGATATGGCTACGGATATATAGTAAACAAAAAGGTTCATCACTAATTTAATATAAAGAATTTTGCAACAAGTGAAGAGAGAGACGAATGAGAATCAATTCATAGACATAAATTCTAAAAAGATATTTTTATTTTGTTGGTCCAAACCTGGGCAATCACCTAAACAATCTTTATCTATGAAAGACTATGCACAACACTAATCAATGTCAATGAGTTGACTCATAGACCATTGAGAAATGAATCAATTAAATAACTCAGAAAATCCTCCTGCTTGAATTGGTGGAGTGTACGCCACGAAAGTGCCATAGAAACCCAATGCAAATTCACATGCCTTTCTCCTCTAAATTCTCCTAGATATTGACCATATACATAACATAACATAACATAACATAACATAACCACCTATCACCATCACTTCCTTTTTTGCAACTCCTCTTGCCTCAAATGTTACACACATCCCAGACACCATAACATCTCCCAATAAACTAACCATCAGTATCAATTTCTTGCACAAGGTCAAAATGGGTTTCAGACTCATCCAATCACCTTCATGCATGTCATGAAATAATCAAATTTCAACCTAAGATAAATCAAGCTCCCTTCACTTCCCAGACCTGATCGAGCCAGAGCCGAACTCGAGTACACAAAATGTGAGTTCATCGTACCGAATGTCGAAATGAAATTGAGCACAATACTTAATAAGAAACTGTCAAGACATGGTCTTCAAGCATCACAGCAAATTGTAAGAGACAATGAAACAAAACTTGCCAGAAATCACCAACTGGGTCTGTATCTCATGTCTTTATTCAGTATTTGGGATTGGGATCATTACATTTCCTTTGCCTTTTGTTCATTACACACACACAAAAGAAGAAAGATCATCACTGTTTACAATTTCCAAGAACTCAAAGCCTTAGCTCTTCAAGAAACAGAGCAACAGAACCTCAAGAAACCACCAAAAAAGACTATGGCTCGGCGGCAGAGAGATCGCAGTAGACGGAGACCGAATCGGGCTTGTCGTTGTGGCAGGGAGAGGAACCGGAGGGAGGAACCTGGCCTTTGGGGAGCATGACAGAGAAGGGCCTGTTGATGCTGCCATTGTTGTTCCTCTTCCTGCTCCTCCGAGCCCGAGCCCTCCTCTTCTTCGCCCCGGTCGCGAGCTCTTGATCGTTGAGGACGAAGGGCTTGGTGTTCTTGATGTAGATCATCTGGTACCTGGGTGCTTGTGGGTTCGTACGGTCGATTCTGGGTTTTTGCAGGTTTCGATCGGACTGGTCGTCATGTGGAGATGAAGAGAGGGCGGTGAGGAAGATGAAGATGAGGAAGAGGGAGAGAAGCAAGGCGGAGATGGCCAGAGCTTGATTGAGACGACGATTCATGATCGTGATCAATGATTTTCAGGCTTTTTCACGAATTGGTTCATTTACTCTCTTCTTTATCGAGATTGTGAATTGCTCTGCTAATCCCAATTACGGAGGTGTAAGCACTAAACAGAGGACGAGTTTTGTGTTACCGACTCGTTTATATAGTTGCACAGTAGAGAAAAATAATTATAATTATGACTTTATTTGCGTCAACGATCTTATTATAAAACGTGTTTACTGTGATTATAATTTATTGGAATTTAGTGTTAATTTCAGATTTTGTTTTAATTAGTGCATTGTATTATAGTTTTAGTCATAATTTATGTATTTGTTCAAATATTATGCATGTTTTTTTTAATTAGTTGTATTGTATAGAGTTGGTGTAAATTATTTTAATTTACAACTAACATGGTGTATTTAATTAGGATTTTAATGGATTTGATAAGTTTTTCCAAGTTTTGCGGTATTCAATCATGACTTTAAAAATACTTTTATATTCTTGTGGTATTTAAATGAATGATTTTGAAAGATTTTAATAAATGAATGACTTTGGATAATTTTAAGAGACTTGTACACATACCAAACTCTTTTAAAAATATCATCTCCACAACCATGAAATTTGAAATCATTCAATTTTCGAGTCTATAAAATTATAAGAATCCACCAACTTTTAAAAGTCATTTAAAATCATACACCCCTAAATTAAAAATAGTTATATAACGAGAGGAGTTCAAAATTTAAAGTTTATCAGATTAATATTAATTGAATTAAATAGATTTTTTTTATCATCTCTTTGAATCAAATCTCCGCCGGATCAGCAATTTCTGTCTCTGCAGCGATCGGCGTCGCGTAGAGGCGATTCGCCGGTGAATCAGATCGAGGTCTCTCTCTCTCTCTCTCTCTCTCGTCATTTCTGATTTCGATTTACCCTCCTCGACTTCGTGTTTCTCTACGATCTTTTCATAGGTCAATTTTGAGGATTTTGTAATGTCAGTGTGTGTGGGTTGTTGAATTCGCTGCTATGGGAGATGGTGGAATTGACGAGATGTGAACTGTGTTGCTGCTTGTTTTGCTGGAAAATGAGGGAATTTGAATCAGGAGCTGAAATTGAGTGTTCGCGTTGCATATGACTCTGAATTTTACATATATTTGCATTGTTTGAGATTTGGAGGTCTATAAACCCTAAATCACAGCTCACATTGATCTTATCTTACTAGGTTACAGTTCTAAACTGACAGGACTCTACCAAGTTCTTCATGTAGGGTTTTGAGTACAATCTACTCTACTGTTTCTTATCTTCTATAATATTGCATTCAATGAACATTTGAGTTTTGTTTTGAATTCTCGAGCATATTGGGATTCTCGTGTGGAATTTGCAGGTTTGGGAATCATAGATTGTCTAGTATGGTAGTTTTGCATTGCTACCGTGTTGAAATCTAGGTATAAGAACACCTCAGTTTTGTGGTCATAACAGTCAAAGGGACTCTCATGTTACCCATATGGCAGAAAGTTAGTTTTGAATGTTCTTAGTTGATAGTTATGCTTGAATCAATGATATCTTTGCTTACATGAAGGAAACAGTCTGTGGATTCTCCTATTGGTATGGTTCGTGTTGTGACAAGATTATAAGGTGTATTTGTTATGATTCACATTCTTAGTAATTACATATAGATATAGTTCCCTGCACAATTCCATTCCATTTCCCGCCAAAAGAATACAGTTGAGGCACAACATCTGTAATTGACTTGCCCAGTTTTGTAGTGCTATTACTGGGTGTCGTTGCCAATTTAACAAACTAATGTAGGTGATTTTTTTCCGGTTAATACATTATACTCGCCCTAAAAGCTAAATGCTCTCTGAATGCTATATTTTGGCCTCGGGGTAACTTACTAATTATTAGGTCACGATGGAATCCACATTTTCTGTCATTTGGAGAAGAAACAGATGATCACCATCTCGAATAATGCTGATATCATCTATTTCTGCATTCTCTGTATCGAGGACTTTTGTGAACTTGTAGCCTCCGTACTTTTCTCCTGCAATTTAATAAGAAGGGTCTTGTATGACATATCGGTGCAGCACAAGAAAGAACATGCTCTTCATTGAGATAAGTTTCTGATTACTGCTCCAAGGTATGTTTATTTTATTCCCTTTCAAATATGCTATTGTTGCTTCTTTTATCTATTAAAACTCTGATGGACTAGTATATATAATGTAATCAGTTTCTCAGGTTCATTGCAAGTAGTATTCAAGTAAAAATAAGCTTACCAGCAATTCTGAGCAGCTCTTCAATGGAATCAGGTAGGAGTATTAATTTTTTGAGTTGCTTTTCTGACGTACTACCATCCTGTAACTTCATGTGTATGGTAACTCTCTTCTTGTCTGAACTCAACACTCTATGAGTGGGACTTCTAGAAGCGCCTGGGCTGTGATTTTTGAGTACCTTTCTCGATTGACATTTAGAAGAATTTGAGCCCCCTGTTCTTGATTGTTTGCTTTGATTATTCCTTGTGTCACCATCCCTTTCTTGCTCGATCAGATCTATTCTATGCTCATCTACTGTACAATGGTTTTCGTAATTTAGCAAAATATCACATATGCTTTTATTCTCTTGCTGCTCGGCTAAAGCTTTTGGAGTCCATCCACTAGCATCTGGTGTGTTTACATTTGCTCCTCTCTCTAGTAAAATTTTAACCATTTCAACATGCCCCTTGCGAACAGCAGTGTGAAGAGCTGTTTCACCATCCTCTGCAAGTGGATTTACATCCAGTGCCAATCTAGTAGGGCTGTCACCTGTCCCCGATTCTCGTGTCTCTCTAGCCTCGGGTTCCTTGAAATTTGCAACCCTTGCTTCCTGTGTTGATGGATCTCCATGTGGGTAATCTTGGTTTCCAGCATCAAAACAACTTTCTTCCATTGTTTCTCCACCTAGCCATTCACTGAGGATCGGTCCTGGATCTGTTTGGAGGTGCCTATATCCTAAGCTCTCGAACTCTTTCAATTTCTGTGAACGAGTTGTGCATGCTTTTAGATTTTGTTGCTACAGAAGATAGAAAATATATAATTGATCACTTCAGAAGCTATTCATTATGTACATACCAGGAAAAGATTGCTCATGATAATATGCCCGTCTTCCACATTTGCTTGTATAGTATTCATCAACGAAGTTCCGTTCAGTCGTAGAATTTGAGAAAGCTCAGTAGTCCGAGCGGTGAAAGGCTGTGGCCTGTAACATATGACCCCAATCTCTCCAAATATATCTCCTGCAACTGCCTTTCCAATAATCTGTTTTACATGCATGCAAAGTTAGATATTATTATCTGATTTGCACAGTTTTCATAAAAGTATGAATCTTTAACTGGATTACATACTTGCTCATGACCGTCTGTGTGAACTATCAGTTCCTGCAACCACAAAGTATTTCCAAACTAAATTAATATCAACAATTGGCATTATTAGGATTTTGCGAAAACCTTAGACAAGCTCACTGGTACTTACAACCACTCCGGAGACCATTATGTAGATATCTGTCGGACCCTCATTTTGCAGCATTATTTCTTCTTTGGGAGGAAAATATTCAGCCTCCATTTCTGATACCTTTTAGGCAAGAGTAAATGTCATTAGCATGTTTAAATTAACTGATGTTTGCAAATACGATTAGTGAAACAAGTATTCTTGGACAGAATCATTTCTACTTGTAAAGTAAGATAGTATTAACTAGAAATAGAGTAGAGTGGAAGGAAGGAAGGAAGTCTATAGTCTATTGATCCATTCGAAGATTACCAGTTGAAATAGGAAGTCCTGTGAAACCTTTTGGAAAAGATAAGCTTGCTGAGCGACAGGTAAGAAGAGATAGCTTGCAATGCTTGAACGAATGGCTTTTGGCAGACCATTCATAGTCTCTTGCTGCTTTAATCCTTCTGTTTTGAACTTCAGACATATGTGTGACAAGAGTAGATCATGCACACGATGGGGCAACTGATTTCGTGATGCGAATTCTGAAGCAGCTCTGACAGTATCCCTCTGTTGCATCAAAATGAAATGTAGTTTTAGTATTCAACAGCCAACCGGTAGGGAAGAACCAATATTTTGTCGAAACAAGAAAATAGTAATCAAAACAGAACTCGGACCAGAATATTTTGTTGGTAACAAAGTCAATTAATGTGAGAAACAAGTTATATGCTGGACTTGAAAATCAGTAGATCTTTTGATTGACTGTTAAACTTGTTTTCTTTGAAGTTTTTCCATTGCATAGGTAAAAACAAGCTATATACTCAAGACAATATTTTGCAAAATTAACTTTCTGGTTCTACTAATGTGGATACTTTTAATTAGATTGTCACTTTTGACTTGCGTAATAGTTCCACAGAATCTATTAAGCTTCCGGAGTTGCTTTAGCAGCTGAAGAATCAAATGAAACAAAGGAGAGGTTGAGGAAGAACTCACAAAATTTCTGGTACGGCTGGTCCAGTGCACCACAAGATTTGTCATGTTTCCGATGAGGTAAGATGTCAAACCCAAGTTGAACAACATGTAGAAGATATCAAACAGCATCTCTCTTGGGTTCTCGGCATGCAGGTCCCCGTAACCAGTTGTAGTTAGTGTGGTTATAGACCAGTAGATGCAGGTCACATATCTGTTCCAAAGACTGTCTTCTTTGAAATTTGGGTTTACAGCACCAATCCATGTTTTCTTTGGATCGGGATATCTCTCTGCGATCAGATAGTTGAAGCATCCAGCACAGTGTACTGCGAATAGAGTTACCTAAAATCAGGCAGCCAAATCAAGATTTTTAGTGTCCAAGGTAAGGTATGTATCATCTGCAGGAAGGAAAAATTGAAGTGTTTAGTGGCTTACAGATATGAGCTTTGTGCATCTAGTCCAGAAATAATTGAACCGAATGTCCTTCTCAAGTCTGATGAGAAGCGAGCAAGCAGTCAGACAAACAAGCATGTAATGTCATCTTTCTGCATTGAACAGTAAGTATTCAAGAGAAAAGCTATAGGTTATGAATTCGAGCAGTGTACCTTGCGAATAGAGAGCTGACTCGTCTCAGCCGCCAGAGTCTGAGCATGTTAAGCAGTTTAAAACCGAGTTCACCACTATGTCTCTTGAAGATGAGGCTGAGAGACTGAAATGGGGCTGTTGAACATACATCAAAAATAAACCAGGTAGATAGATACCTGCAAGTTGGACATGACCAAAGTTCAATTGCATTAGTGAAACTCAGCTACATATTGAATTTGTGAAGAAAAGCAGCAGAAACTGTATTCACCGTATTGCTATTTTCTTCGGATCATCAATCAGAAGATAAGATTGGTGGTCAAGATAAGCAACAAAGAAGGTGAGAACAATGTCAATGGCAAAGAAGCCGTTCACAATGTTGTCGAAGATGAAAAGTGCATCTCGCTTATAAGTGAGGAATGCAAACTCGAATGGGCAGATCCAGGCTGAGTAAACAACTAGAACAACAAGCAACATCTCCCAAGCCCTGAAATGAGCATAAACCATGAAAGATTAGTTAAAATGTGAAAAGGGAGCACTTGATAAATCAAAACAGGGCAATTGTCTTCACCTGTAGCGGGGATTGAAAGGCGAGACCATGAACCTCCGGAGCTTGGTTGTCTGATTAATCCTGGCTCCGAGGGACGGGAGGAGATCACTAGTGAAGCTGCCATAGGTGGCGCCATTTTCCATATGGAACCCATCAACACAGAACCGCTGGAAGAAGACTTTGGTGGAGGAAAACGACATGTTGGTGGTGTTTGAAACTTGAAGTTAAGCTCTGGAAAGCCAATTGGAGGGCACAGTTAAAAAAAGCTCTTGTGGGGTTAAGTGAGACCCTTTGGGCAGGTTATTTATATAAATGAGGGGGGTTGGTCTCACGGGCTGACTTCTGAATTCTTCTCTACTTTATTTAAATAAAAGATTGCCTTTTCCTTCCTTTGCTTGTGATTCAGTTGGTGACATGTTGAGAAGTGTGTGCAGGAAGCTCATGCAGCTAGAAGATAGTGGTCATCACAAATATTGGGAAAAAGGCGAGAGAGGGAATTTCAAACCCTGTTTGAACGAGAAAGGTAAAGATGAGAAAAAGGAACACGCGAAGGGTCTCGGGAAGTGGCAGACATGCACAGTTGGGGTGTGAATCGAGCGAGGAAGGGCAAATGGCTGCAGGCACGGTAAGTGATAGTGTATCTCTTGCAATGGTGTTGTTGGTTTTGGTGGGAGCTCCATCATCAAGCTTGATTAAGGCCTTGGGTAGGGAGGGACAGATTTGAGTGAAATATATATGTGGGTTTCACTTCAAATACACACTAGTAGTAGACCAGACAAGCCAAGGCCTGAGCTCTGGTTGTGGATGCCACGTGGCACGTTGGGATTGGGTGTTTGGGGTGATGACAAGTTATTTGCCAAAAATATTCTTCAATTGTAATTTGAATTTGGAGGTCCCTTTCGGGGTTGTAGCAGAGAAGTGGGTAGTTTGGTAGTGAAACGCAATTAGATTTAGAGCCATATGAGTGAAATAGATTCCCGCCATATATTCAAGCGCATCTCTATCTCTGAAACAAATGCTCTTTGGACCCCATTTTTCAGAAGGATCAGCCGACGCCTTTTTGTTTTTAATTATATTGGGCCATTCATCATTACTAATGTGTCCTATATCATGTGGCCGCTTCGGATTTAATGTTAGAGAGCAGATGATTGCCATTAACTCTCGGTCAATAAACATATGTTATATGATATTGAAATTTAGATACATGTTACCCAAATAAATTATTTTGTTGTACCATTATAACTCAATTAGATTTTAGATGAAATATACATTTTACCCTCATTTTAATTTAGAATTTCGTGACTCATGTTATCTCCAACACCTCTATCTTTCCTAATTACACCAAAAACATAATACGCAATAAATTTCTGGGTTGTCAATGGTATCCACATCTGCACAAGTTTTGTAAGTGCTACACACAAGTTGGTAATGATATATTTGTCAGTATCGTTTTATTCCCACAACAAATATCCCTTCCCATAAGACCTGCAACCGTATAATCGTCGACGACGGCTTTTCCTTCCCATCCAACCAGATTCATCGTGTCTAGGGTAGAACTGGCTATAATTTTTTACTCTCACTCTAATAAGAATCTTGCCCGCCAAACCGGTGACTATGAAATTTGATTTCGTCTCACCAACGACCACGTTCGAGAGACTGTAGAGTCTTGAGAACCAATAATCACTCTTGAGCGCGAATATATGATGACCTTAACCAAAATAGAAGGGAAAGAAAATATAGAGTGATGCGTAGAGAAATGGCATAGAGAGAGTGCGTGCTACGAATTTTGTTTTTGTTGTTACAAAATTGGAATTCATAACAGAAATGGATATCAAAATACAACTTGGACGCCTCCTTCATCTCCTCCTCTAGGTTCTCGTCATCGGCATGGCCGTCAATGATTTGTATTGTTTCTTTCACAATCAAAGTAGATTTTCTTACTACTTAAACTCTTGATCATCAAAAGAACATAATTTCACAAATCTGATAATTCTAATTCATAATTGAAAAATTAGATGCATGGAATGATAATCAAATCAAATGGAATAAATCACTCGTGATAGATTTTTATTTGATTATTGTTGAAGTCCACATCTGAGTAACGTGAATTGACTGACCACATGATAAAAATCTTGAGATATTCACCTATTAACTTGAGCGCTTAGGTGGGTTGGGCATTAACATATTATCATAGCTGGTCTGAAAATGTTTTGATAATTCCTGATGTGATCAATTTGTGTTGCATCCCCATTCCTCGGTGGAATCCACGTTTGAGGCCCACGCGCTAGGGGGAGTGTTGAAGACTCACATCTAAGAAAAGTGAATTAATTTATCACTTGATAAATATTTTGAAGTCTCCACCTATCAGCTTTACCTTTTATTTTAGTTGAGTTTTAATAATTACCATTAGCATTCTCCCTCAAGTTCAAGCATTAACATCGTGAATGCTTAACTTGCGTGGTAAATCATTGGACGATCACATCCAAGACACTTTGATGGTGCAAGCGACAATTAGTCTTGGGGTCAATAATACAAACCACTACTCATCTTTGGCCGAAGGTTCGAACTGTTACTCGTTTTGAGACTAACGGTGCAAAGTGCTACTTGTCTCAAGGACAATGATGTGAACATGTACTTGCCTCGGGGACAGGTGCAAACGATAAAAGGTAACTTAGCTCTTACAAGGAGAAACAAGTTATTCGTCAAAGAAAAACATCAACTATGCGTAAAACCATAAAAAAAATATTCTGACATGCTTACCCATCATAACCTCAACGTGTTGACGAGTGTTTAACCCAGGATTGACTTGATTAGCTCTAATACCGTAAAGAAAATATTACAAGATCATAAAAATATAACCTAACATTAGATAATACTAGGTGTAGCAACGCGCGATGCGCGATGCTACTTATAATATCTTATAAAATAATTAAAATTGATTCATTTATAAATTTTAA